>CAUYRT010023491.1:0-188331 GCA_963574885.1 Lepilemur ruficaudatus
TCTATAAAAGTCTTTACCAGTTAAGTAAATTTCTTGCAGGCTGCATACATACGGTTGGATTCTATTTTTTTTTTAATTTTTTTTTTAATTGCAGCATATTATGGGGGTACAAATGTTAAGGTTACGTACATTGCCCTTGCCCCCCTCCCCGCTCCAGTCAGAGCCTCAAGCCTGACCATCCCCCAGACGGTGCACATCGCACTCATTATGTATGTATATACCCATCCCCTCCTCCCCCCTCCCGTCTGCCCGACACCCAATAAATGTTGTTCCTGTGTCTCCACTTAGGTGTTGATCAGCTAATACCAATTGGCTGGTGAGTACATGTGGTGCCTGTCCATCCATTCTTGGGAAAAACTATCTAACTTAAATCAAACCATTTCTTGCAGGGAATCCATTTTCTTTATGGACACACTTATTTTAGAGCTTGTTGAATTTTTCTAATTTTTCCAAGTTCTGATTTGGACCCGTTGCTTTCTAGGCCTGCTGCACAGCTGTTGTCATGGGGTGTCTTTTCATTCTCTGCTGGGTTAAGACTACTGTGTCTGTCACTTTCTTGCGCTCCTTTCTTATTTTGCTGTGATACGTACTTGAATAATGCTCTCAAAGAAGATCACTGCCTGATAACTATCACAGTCCTTGCTTACACACTGATGTCTAGATTTTGTTCCTATTCTTCACTGATAAGTCAGGAAGATAGAAAATTTTATGTTTTAAAATAAATTTTCCTCAATAAAGGCAATACTCTGTTGCCTTATGGCATTGAATGTTGCTGATAAAAGATGCCAGTGTGATTCTGGTTCCTTTGTAGGCAACTAATTCTTTCTTCCTGGAAACTTTACATCCGGCATTCTGAAATTTTATGATGATGGCTCTAGGGTTTTGTGTGTGTGTGTGTGTGTGTGTGCATTTTGACCTATCCTTCTCATGTCTTAGTGATGTCTAGAGACTCACATCTTTCCTTTGTTCTGGAAAAATTTTAATAATTTTCCGTCTTGCATATGGTCTGTTCTCCTTCTGTTGAACATCTATTAGGTGGATATTAGGCTTTTTGAATTGATCTTCTTAAGTCTCTTAATTTTTTAAGTGATTTTTCCCCTAAATCTCTTCATTTTTAATTTATAATCTGAAAGATCAATGTTTAGCATCTAGTCCTTCTATTGAATTTTTTTTGTCAATTATATTTTCTAAGTTCAAGAATTTTAAATTTTTTCTTATTTATTAATTTAGTTTTTGGTGAGCATCTGTGTTTCTTCTCTTTTCTTTTGTAATGGATAAACTATAACTTTTCTCTGAGATACTGATTAGAAAGTTTTGAAGCTCTCTTTTGTTGCCTATATTATATTTTTTTAAGGTGTTTATTTTTGGTTATTTTATTCTGTCTCTCTTGGGCTGTTGCTTTTTCCTCTAATTAATTATTGTTATTATTTTTTGAGACGGAGTCTCGCTCTGCCACCCAGGCTGGAGTGCAGTGGTGTGATCATAGCTCCCTGCAGCCTGGACTCCTGGGCTCAAGCGATCCTCCTGCCTTGGCCTCTCAAATGCTGGGATTACAAATGTGAGCCAGCATGCCCAGCCTACTTAATTAATAATTAATTGATTAAAAATAATATTTATTTAGTTCTTACTCTGAGCCAGAGACTGAGCAAGACAGACTAGGTCCCTACCCTCCCAAATCTTGCACAGTGATCATGTAAATAAGTGGAGAAGCAGGAATTTCAGTTTGTAGTGTCATAGAGGAGATAGCAGAGCGATGTGAGTGAGTGACAGGAGGCCTCTTTCAGAATGGGACAGGTGAGCTGACACCTGGAAGATGAAGAGCAGCCGGCAAGTTGAGCACAGTCGGGGGGTGCAGTTAGAGGGGAGGAAGGGTCAGGTTGTGTCACACCTTTAGGTAGGCCCTGGTGTGAGGACTTTCGCTTTGATGTAACTGCAGCAGGAAGCCATTGGAGCCTATTAAGGGGGATGTGATGATCTGATTTATGTCTTTAATAATCCACTCTAGCTACTGAGTGGAGCATGATCAGAGGTGGGCGAGAACGACAATGGATAAGCCACAAGGAGTCTGTCGCAGCTGTTTAAGTCAGGTGAAGGGTGAGGTGGCTGGTTATAGCAGGAGAATGGTATGGGATGGTCACCAGGAGAGCAAGGCATCAGAAAGGCGGGACAGATGGTGTTCCAAGGAGACAGTGGTTCAGTATGTCAGCTGCTGCTGCAAGGTCATGGAAGGTTAGGACAGAGCAGCGAGCATCGCATTTGGCAAATGAAGCTCATTGGTTACTTGACAATCTCAGGGTTCAGGATAGGGATGACAGAGAACCTCAGATAGAGGGAGCCGTCCACCTAGGGTCTGCACACAGTAACTGCACAGTAAGTTACTGAGACGGTGGGTTCATCACTCTCCAGTGATAGCTTGGAACTGTAAATTTCTTGAATATTTGCTCCCAACCCCAAATACTTTGAAATACTGTCCGTATTTCTTGCAAAGCCCTCTCCTTTTCTGTACATTTCCCCATTCTTATGATTCCATTAGAAAACATCCTCAGTGAGGAAAAAACTAGTTTTTAAAACCTCTCTTTACTTCCATGTTATCTCTGATTACCTACAACCAAACAGAGCTTTTGAATCCTACTCTGCTAATGGGGTGGGTGTGGGGATGGGTTTCTTTCACACTGTTGGTGCTGAAGTTAGGACAGGACAGGGCTAGAGAATTATTAAAGAATGAGTGAAATCATTCAAACTATGACATTCTGTTTGATGGCACTCAATATTTGAAATCAAGAAATTAAACCAAGGCCAGGTGCAGTGGGTCATGGCTGTAGTCCCTGAACTTTGGGAGGCTAAGGCAGTAGGATCGCTTGGGGCCAGACTAGGCAGCATAGTGAAACCCCTTTTCTACAAGAAATTAAAGAAAAATTTAGTAGGGCATGGTGGCGTGCACCTGCGGTCCTAGGTACCTGGGAGACTGACGGGGGAGGATCACTTGAGCCCAGGAATTTAAGGCTGCTGTGAGCTATGATCATGTCACTGCATTCCAGCCTGGGTGAAAGAGCAAGATCCTGTCTCAAAAAAAAAAAAAAAAAAAAATTAAACCATGATTTTTCTTTAAAACTGAAAAGCAATAAGCATGAGTTTATTTCCAAGGCACCTAATAGTTGCATATTTGCTTTCCTTAAATTCCAAACTCTTTGAAGGCAGAGATCAGATCCAGTTGGTGAAGGGGTACAGAGAGATGTCAAAGTGGCTAGTGTGTGCCAGCCACTCTACAGGTATTGTCTCATTAAATTCTCATGCCTTATTAAACCTAAGATTATTTTAATTCTTATTTTGCAGCTAAGGAAATTGAGGCCTGGAGAGTGACTGGCCATGGTTATACAGCTAGTGAGAGACATACAGTCATCCCTTGGTATCTGAGGGGAACTGGTTTCAGGATCCTCTGAGATATCAAAATCCACAGATCCTCAAGTCCCTGATAAAATATAGCATAGTATTTGCATATAACCTACACACATCCTCCATAAATCATCTCTAGATTACTGATAATACCTAGTACAATGTAAATGCTATGTAAATAGTTGTTATATTGTTTAGGGAATAATGACAAAGAAGAAAAGTTTGCACATCTTCAGTACAGATGCAATTTTTTTAATTCTTATTTTCCATCTGTGGTTGGTTCAATCCATAGATGCAGAACCCACAGATACAGAGGGCCGACTTAAACCATATCTGATTCCAAAGCCCATGCTCATTGATTTTTCTTTTGTTTTTTTTTCTAATTTAACTTTTATTTTTGTTAAAGCTATATATGTATCAAGTGAAAATATTAAAATAATTTTGATATGGCAGATTATAAATCATAGCAGCTCCCTGTCCCACTTTCAAGAAGTGCCCACTTGCAACTTTCACCTGCTTCTGTGGACATTCATTTCTGTATTTGCAAAATATGTAAATATGTAAAAGTTTGGCACATTTCTTGATTTAAAAAAATTGGACAGTAAGTATTTGCTGGAATATAAGGATTTTGTTTTCTTTTACCCATCTACCCCCAGAACACAATTCATCCTCTTCATTTTCCTGATATAGTTAAATTCTAATTTTGGTTGGCTTATTTTTCAGTGTTTATTGTGACTATGCATGCTGAGTCATACAGCACGCAGTCATTACTTGTGTATACATTTTTGTTTTCCATAGAGTTAATAATTGCCTGCCTGTTCTATTTGCTTAGTTTTCTATATACTTGTAACTAATTCAATGCCAACTCTTCCAGTTGGTTATATCTCTCAATATGTTCATTTTCTTGAAGGAATCTCTTCTGGATCTTCTGATCTGTCCCAAACTGTACTGGCTGCCCTTATATCAGGGACACGGCTGCTGCCCTGAGCTCTGCCTTCACCCATTTCGCTGGGTAATTCCTTCACTGATCTCTCCCTGCAGGTCTGAAAAGGTCTTTATTCTCTACTCCCATTTGGTAGACCATTTGGCTGAGGATAAAATTCCAGGTTTTCAAACATTTTACTTGAGAAATTTGGAGGCTTTGCTCCATTGTATTCTGGCTTGTTCTATCAAACCTGTGTTTTATTTTTTTCCCTCTCAAAGTTTGTAGAATCTGTTCTTTGTCCCTGGTATTCTGAAATATCTACAGCTTTGTTGGAGATCAATTTAGGTTCCTCTTTTGGGACTTAGTGAACCTTTTTAAATCCAGAAACTCATGTCTTTTGGTTCTGGCAAGATTTTCTTCAATTATTTTGCTGATGACTTCTTTGTTTTCTCTTTTTGGACCTCCTGGACAATTCTCTAATTTTCTTATTTTTTTCCTCTCTATTTTCTCTTTTTCTCTTTGCTCTCCTCTCTGAGAAACCTTACCAACCTAATCTTCTATTGCAATTTATGTTATTTTAATTTCCAAGAATTATTTGAATGTTTCTTGTTCTTAGATTTTTTTTTTTAAAAAGAACACATTGTCATTCATTACCTCTTTATATATACCTCTTATATCCTCTTTAAGGATATAACAATGGTTTGGGGGATGTTTTCTCTGTCTATCTGCTTTTCCCAGTTTGCTTTGCTCTTTGGGTTCATATTACCATATTTTATTGACTCTAAGACCCTTTCGTGTTAGTGCTCTCTTGATCTCACAGGAGAGTGTCTATGAAGTTGCATTGCACAGCTGTGTCATGACTGCCTTTTGGCTGACCATGATTTTACAATACCATTGATTTGCAAGGTATATCTGGATTTCAGAGATATTCATTCAGACACATGCATCTTAGAATCAATGAAATCAGGTAAATGCTTTTTCTTCAGTTATGTGGGGATCCTTGCCACTCTGCTCATAGTTTAAGAGTGGTGCACCAAAAGTCTGTCTGAAGCCCTCTCTGTGTGGCGGTGGTGGTAGTGGATGGGTAGAGGGCTTTATGGACAGTGGGATGAGTAGTAAGGTGATTCAGGTTGGCTGTTAGGGAACCCTCCGATGACTCTTTTCTCTTGGGCTTGTCAGATTCCCAGGAGAAGAATTTTTGAATCTTCTGACTGGAGGATGCAAGCCTGGCTGTCAGCCTTCTGAAAGCCAAGAAGGGGGGAAGGCTGGGGACCCAGATACTCAGTGTGCAGGCTTCTGCTTGGTCCCTCTCTTCCGTACAGTGCTCTTGCCCTTACTTGTTCCTGGTGTTCTGTTGCCCAGAGAGGCTTGATTTGACCTCTCCAGTGGGAAAAACCCTCCAGACTTCTGCCTTTTGTGGAGTTAGGAAAGAAAGCTTGTGGGATTAACTGCTTCTCATACAGACTTTCCATCAACCTTCTGTTTTCAACCCCATCTTTTTATTCGTTTCCAAGGGAACACGGTGCTGCCAACTCCTGAGTGTCCTGAGGGTCTGCAGTGTGGATTGGGCTGCGTCTTGGCTGTCCACACTGTTGGTTCAGGTTTGCTTAAGCCAGTTACTTCTCCTCCTTCACTTTCCAGCTTCCAGAATGTTCTTTTTCCATTATCTTTGTCCTGGTGGGTCTGTATCTTAAAATTTACTTTACTGTTACTTTAGTTCGGTTTTGGGAGGAAATGCAGGTAAATATCCATGTTCAATCTGCCATCTTTACCTAAAAGTCCTCATTTATTTTTAAATCTCTAATTAAGAGATATAAGTTCAATTTAGAACACTTAGAAAACAATGAAAAGTACAATGGAAAAAAACTAACTCATCACTAGAGATGGGTTAACATCTTTGCACGTGACTCTAAATGCTTCTTTGTGATAAATTCTTAGTTTTGGAAATTGCGAGTAAACTAGCAGGCACCTTTTGAAGGCTTGGGACATATACTTCCCAGTGGACCCAAAGAAGAGTTATTCCCATATACAATTCCACCAGCAGTAGAGAACATCTACTTCTTTTAATATTGCCAATAATAATGTCTAGTATTTATTTATTTATTTATTTAGAGACAATGACTCCTTCTGTTGCCTGGGTGGGAGTGCAATGGCATGATCATAGCTTACTGCAGCCTAGAACTCCTGGGCTCCACTGAGTTTCCTGTCTCAGCCTTCCAAGTAGCTGGAAATACAGGTGCATGTCACCATGCCTGGATTGTTTTTAAATTTTTTGTGGAGATGGGGTCTGTTGCCCAGGCTGGTCTTAAACTCCTGGCCTCAAGTGATCCTCCTGCTTAGGCCTCCCTACGTGTTGGGATTATAGGCGTGAGCCACTGAGCCCAGGCTTTTTTGGCTTTTTCCAACTGTGTAGACCAAAAAAAGACGTCCTCTTTCAATTTGCCTTTCTTAAATCTTAGTGGCTTTAAGTCCTTTTACACATACAGTTATATATAATATGTATTACCTTTTTCATTTGCTTAGCTTATTTTCAATCAGTGCTTTTATCTTATTAATTCATAAGAACTGTATATATCAAGGCTGTGATTTAATACTTCAAAAATATTTCCCCATTTGTCTTTCAGTTTTTAAAGGTTCCTTTACATTTTGTGCCATTAAGCGATTGATTCTTCCTTTTCTATCTGTAACATTGTTATTCCGTTCTTATCTCAAGACTATGCTTACCTACATGGCCTTCTAGTTTTTATGTGGTTTCAAAAGGCACAAAATGAGGCTCTACTTTTTGTTTTTTATGTTATTGGCCTATTATCTTGGCAATATTTATTTAAGATGTATTTTCCAAATCGATTTGAAATGCCACCTTTGTTTGGATCTGTTTTAGAGCAAAGACCATGAGACTTGCAGTACTCCATCCTCCCCCTTAACAACAGGGGAGTCACCTGTCTTTCCAGGTCTCTACGTCTTCATTGGTAAGTGATGTCAGGGAACTGCCTCATTCTTGCTATTTTGCAGTTTTGCAGTTTTGCAGCTGCATATGCTCATATTCATCAATTTTACCAACACATATGGGTCCTCTACGGTGCCTGTGTTTGTGTTAGGCACTGGGAATACAAAAGATGATGAGGCAAGTCCCCTGCAGGAGCCACTGTAGTAAGCCCAAGACTAATTTGTTTAGGAGTGATTCTGTTGTCTGAGCACAGGACTTTTCTATGTAGGATGTTGTGCAAAGCATTAATGATGGCTGTTTCTGGGGGAGTGGTCTTAGTTGAATTTTGATCTCTTCTTTATTTCTTGCTGTATTGCTTGCATTTTCTGCAAGCGTACACATTATTTTTTTATCATTATTGTTTTTTTCACAGAGTTGACTTAGCTATAATCTTTGGTTCGTAAACACTCATCTTATCATTAGAAAAAGAAAACAAAGAAAAGAAATCTACAGACCCAAAGGAGGGAGGAATCCAAGAGAATGTGACAGGAGGGTGTTCCTTACACAGGTGCACTGGAAGGCCACAGCAGGCAGGGGGTGGTGAGAGGGTATAAGGTACGGCAGACTTGAAACAATGTGGCTTTTGGGAAATTGTGAGCAATTCAGCTTGTCAGAAGCTGAGGTCATAAAGGGGAGTGACATGTGTTATCTGGTGTACACAGAAAACATCCAAAATGAAGAATTTTAAGGCTGTGAGAATTTGCACGTTTAAGGATCTTGTATACCCAATTAAGCCCCTCCTTTGGGGCATTTTCTAACAATGGGGGATTAGATATCCTTTCTATTAGGAAGTGTAACTTTATATTAGTACCACAGAAAGAAAGACTCTCTAAGCCAAAGAATGGCTAAATGAGAGAGACGGTATAAATAAATGCAGGAATTACACAATGAGAACTCTTACAAAGACCGCCTTTCTGTCCAGCATCATCGGTGTCTCCCTCTGTCCTGCATTCTTCCCAAGGGTGTGCCAACCTGTCCTTGGCTCTGCTTGGACCTTCGCGCCTGTCTAGGTGCCGCTGCATTTCTCTGCTCCCCCTCCCAGAGAGACGGCGCCGTGTTGGCTGTTTGCTTTTCCACTTTTCCTCCTCTCCGAGTCCCAAGTCCCATTCCTGACGGCTCTCCGCACTGCGTACCACTGAAATTGACCTCACCAAGGCCGAGGAAACCTCCACCCTGCCCCGTCCCGCGGTCCTTCCACTGGGCTTTTTATTGTGTCTTTCAGCAACGTTTGACACGGTCGACCACTCCTTCCTTTTGGAAACATTTCTTGGAGCTTAAGTTCCATTCCATGCCACACCATTCCGCTCTTCTGGTTTTCCTGCTACCTCACTGGCTGCTCCTTCTCAGCATCTCCCACCTACGTCTGACCTCTACGCTGGAATATTCTGAGACTTCCTCTGCATCCTCCTCTCTTTCCCTGTTTTCTCCCTACACCACCCCATCTGCATTTAGCTTTCACTACCACTTTTATGCTGAAGACTTCCGATAGCCTGACTTCCCCCCTGGATTTTCAGAATCCTAAATCCGCCTGCCCACTTGACATCTCCACTTAAAAGTATATCATCTCAGGTGTGTGGGGCCAAAACAGAACTCTAGTTTCTCTACCTGCTCATGGCTACTTCTCCCCTGGTCTTTCCTGTCTCAGTAAATGGCATTGCCATCTCCCCACTCCCTGGGACTTCAAACACAGGAAGCATTCTTGATATTTTGCTTTCTTTTACTCCTTGGATTCACCCACCAAATCCTAGCAGATTTATTTGAAAATATGTTCCAAATCTGACCATTTTGCCCCATCTGCATGGGTCAAGCTCTTCTCTGAGCCACTGTCTTTGATCCGTGGGGCTACTCTAAAAGTCCCCTAACCACCCCCACCACTTCTCCCTTGACTCCTTCTGATCATTTCCCTGCAAAGTGGACAGTGATCATTCTGAACGTCAACCTAAAGGCTTCTGATTGCCATCACCACGAACCCAATCTCCTTCTGAAGCCCTGCAAAACTCATGCTTGGGCCCTGCCTACCTCACTGACCACATTCCGTACGCTTCTCCTCCTCACTTTCTGCTTCTCAAACACACCAAACTGGCACTCACCCTTGGCCCTTGATTTTTGGTTGTCATTACTAGGCAGGAGTTGCTCCTGGTACCTATTGGGCAAAGGCCAGGGATGCTGCTGAACATCCCACAATGCACAGGACAGGCCCCACCACAAAGAATGATCTGGCCCCAAATGTCAATAGTGCCCAGGTTGAGAACCCTATAAGCTCTCCACTCAGGCACCCAGTAGCTCCCAAGGCTGGGAAGGAGCCAGATCCGTCTCCCAGACCTGGAAACCCCTTCTCCTTTTTTCGCCTGGAGAGCATGCTCCAGAGGTAACACAGCTATATGAGCCAGTCACAGCCCTTAGCATATGTGGGCTGTGACTACCCCATCTTTGTAAGGAAGACCAGTAAGCAAGTCTTCCCAGAACAAGGACAGTTGTGATCTTCTATCATGCCTATACCTTGATGCAGTTGCCAACTCCTTCCTTGTAGAAGAAAAACCAATCCTGAAGTATAATCCCTAGTAAGCCACCCTTCAGGTAGAGCCGCCAGGACACCACTGATCACCAGCTACATGCTAAGCACTTAACTGCGGTGCTTCTTGGGCTTACACCTCCCTGGGCCCCTGCAGCTCTCACCCACAGCACAGACCCTCACTGTGGTCCCCGAGCCTTGGCAGTTCCACAAATCATCCAACAAACTTTTAATTAGGGTCAGTAGGATCTATTTATTATGACCAAAAAGGGGGCTATAATTTTAGGAAGGTCTGCAGCAAAGAGTTGAAACTTTACTAGATTCGACAGCTCAATTAGCATAGCCCATACAGTCTACCTCCATGGAAAACCTGTGATCATTACAACAAATTATTGTTAAGCACTTAATTATGAGTGCTGTGCAGAAGAGTACACAACATCTTGGCTGATGTTCCCTCCATGTAAACCCCTCAGGACCCGCTGCAGTACTAGGGTCTATAGGGCAATGAAAGCAGGTTGTCTGTAGACCCAGCACCAGGCAAAACTCATAAATAATAATGAGGTTTTCAAAAGCTATTTTACTGAGGAAACGTTAAGCTTATTAAGAAGTAGAGAGGCTAGTATGAAGAATCCCCCTGCATCCATCATCTAATTTCAACAACCATCCCCTTTCTGCCTTACTGGTTTTATCAACCCCCCTCCATAGATACACACCTAAAGCCAATCTCAGCCACTATATCGTTTCACCTGTAAACATGCTAATATGAATCTCTAACAGACAGGACTTTTAAAATATAGCTGTAACACCACAATTGTCCCACCCAACAAAACTGACGTCATCTAATATACAGTCCATCTTAGATTTTCCCCAATCATCTCAAAAAATATCTTTTTCCTGTTGATGGCTGATGCTCAGAGGATTGTTGGCCTTCTAGAGAATCACAGCACAGAAACAAACATTTTTCTGCCTTTGGCCTTCTCAGGTGGAATGGTCCTTCCTGGCTAGCTCTGCCCCATCTGCCATTTCCTAAGCAGAACCGGGGGTTGGGGAGACATATGCAGAGCACTGGTGGGGCAGGTGTCCTAGAGCTGTGCAGGTCAAACTTGGGAGGTGAGGTCCTGACCCAGCTTCTCCTCCACAAGATTGGTGCCACATCAGAAAAGTTGCTTTTTCTTGGGCCACATTCCAGGTGGGGCCAAAAGATTGAAAAAGCCTACCTTGATGGCAGAGCCAGCAACACCCACTGCAGACCCTCCTCAATGCCACGTGGGCCACAAGCTACAGGGACCTGGTGACATACTCAGGATGGGCTCTGTGAAGAGCGTGGGTTCCGCAGGGTGAAGGGAAGAGCACACCTAGTTTTTCCATGTGCAAATACATGCTCCCTTGCTCTGAAAAGCTTAGCAGGCTTTGTGTGAGCAAACTCATTCACTCACGTGTCATCAAGAGGAAGTTAAGGGAAGACACCCGAGAGGTTGGGACTTTGGGCCAGGGCTCAATGGAACAAGCCTGCCAGACTTCACTTCTAGAGTTCTGAATGCTGAAGACCAAGGTCTGTGTTCAAGCTACAGGCTCTACTGGAAATAACACTATGTTAATTATAATGTTTAAAAAAAAAAAGAAAAGAAGAGAAAACTTTTTTTAAAACTTGATCAGCTCTGTTGATAAAAATAGTTTTTAACACCTTTAGTAACCTTAGTTGCCAGCATATATTTGCTTCCCTAGGTATAAGAAGTTAAATCATCTGCTTACAGATATTTTAGGAATCCCTCCCCACTTCTATAAACTAAGTTCTCAATTACAGAGGAAAAGATTCTGAAGGCAGTACTCCAGAGTCTGATCCCAAAACATACACTCTTACTAGCTGTTTGGCCTTGCACAGACTAGCCTCTTTGATGTTGTTTCCCCCCCTGCAAAAGAAGGTCACGAATGTCTCCATCACAGGGCTGGCGAAGGTGCGACAAGACAACATATTCTCATTCAACACACGTTCCCTGGGTGCCAGGCACCTTTCTGGGTATCAAGGCTCCAGCTGTAAACAAGTCAGACAGGGTTTTTGCTCTTTCAGGAGCTTCTGTTCTGGTCTAGAAAACAAACATCAAGAGAAACGGAAATATCAGATAGGAATAAATTGTATTCTGAGAACTGCTTAAAACGCTGTGCAATAGAGTCTACGTGACTCCAGAAAGCCTTTCAAGGAGGCGGTTACTCAGCAGAGGCCGGCATGATGGGGAGCTGGCCTTGCGAAGTCTTGGGGAAAAGCGTTTTAGGCCCTGGCTGAGTCCACGCCAACAGCCGCACCCGCTGCCTGCCAGGTGAATGAGCGCGTGTGCAGGTGTCTCCAGCCCCCGCTGTCCAGCAGCGCTAGCTGAAGTCTAGTGGAGTTGAGACGAGCTGCTCCTGCCGAGATCTGTCCAAATTTCAGATTTGGGAGCAACATAAGCACCATTATTGTTTTAAGCCACTTAGTTTGGGGATAGTTTGTTATGTAGCAATAGATAACTGGAAGAGATAATAATGTCATTAATAAAATTAACAGCTACCATGTATTTTTTATGTTTAAAATTTTTAATGATTATGGGTACTTAATAGTTGTATATCTTTATAGGGTACATGTGATGTTTTGATACAGGCATACAATGTGAATTAATCCAATCAGGGTAATTGGGGTACCCACCACCTCAGGCACTTATCATTTATTTGCACCTTCCAATTCCACTATTTTAGTTATTTTCAATTATACCCTAACTTATTATTGATTATAGTCACGTTGTTGTGCTATCAAATATTGTTCATTCTATCTAATTATCTGACGATGTATTTGTACACATTAACCATCCCCACTTTATACCTCACTCCTCGCTACCCTTCTCAGCCTCTAGTAACCATTTTTCTACTCTGTTTCCATGAGATCAATTGTTTTCAATATTTAGCTCCCATATATAAGCGAGAACATGTGAGATATGTCTTTTTGTGTTTGGCTTATTTCACTTAACATGATGTTCTCTAGTTCCATCCATGTCATTGCAAATGGCAGGATTTCAGTCTTTTTTGTGGCTATATGATATTCCATTGTGCATTTGTGCCACAATTTCTTTATCCATTCATCTGTTGATGGACACTTGGTTTGATTCCAGATCTTGGCTATTGTGAATAGTGCTGCAGTAAACATGGGAGTGAAGATATGTTTTCAATAAACTGAATCCCCTCCTTTGGATGGATACCCAGCAGTGGGATTGCTGGGTCATATGATAACAGTTGCCATGTATTGAGCCCTCACTCTGTGCCCAGACCCTGTGCTAAGCATTTTATATGAGTCATCTCATTTTATCCTCATAGCAGTTCTATAACATAAGTAAGTTATTAACTTCATTTTAGGAATAAAGTGCAGAGAGATTGAGTGCCCTGCCCAGGTCAGGTGGCTGCTGAGAAGTAGAGTCGGGACTCAAGCCCTGAGCCCAAGTTCTACATGCTACAGATCAGCCAGCTGCCAAGGCTCGTGGAGGGGTCCATGCCACAGTGTCCTAGGGCCTGCCCGCTGAAGCAGCAGGAGGAGTCCCCATGTAACCGCTTCAAGCTGCCTGGCGGCATCTGCTGCCTTAAGCTCCAGTGGCTAAGCCTCACTTGCTGCTTCCTGCCCTGCCTGGGCACTCTGGCTGGCCTCTGATCAGCTCCCCCAGCCTTCAGTCTGCACAGTGGTGCTTCCCAAGCCTGGCCCTGCACCACCTGCACCTGCACCACCTGGCAGCTGGCTGAAAATGCAGACCCTGGGATCGTGCACCAGACTCACTGATGGTGCATCTCTGGGGGTGGGGGCCAGGAGCCAGCACCTGTTACAAACTCCCCTCATGATTCTAATGCAGAAGAAATCTTGAGACCCCTGGCTTTAGGCACAACTGCAAACCCCAAGGGAATCCCAAGGGGTGACCGATAGCCTCAGACTCCTCCATTCCCCCAGGGGTTACTCTTGGAGAGGTGGCCACAGAGGTGGGAGAGTTGTAGCCAACTCCCTACATGTCAAGGAATGACAGAATTTTCTCCCTTTTTACAGTCGACAGAAAGAGCAGAAGTAGCTGGAGCTGCATTTTCTGATGTGCTGGTGGATGTGCAAAGTCATTCCTATGGAATTTCATGGGATCAGTGCTTCTAAAGTACTGGGATTGTTTTTTCTTGATTCTGACACTTTTGTCAACTCATGCTTGATATTACATGACCTTCAAGATAAGGGAAAATTAACCTTAGCACTACCATGTCTCACAGAATTTGTGCACAACAGTCGCTGCAGCTGTGTGTTCAGATGACAGCTCTCCCTAAGCACAGCACTTGTATGTGAAAAGCCTTTGAGGGCCACGCACTCTCCTTATGATTTCTCAGAGGAGACACTGGGGGACAAAGTGGCCAGGTGTGATTGCTTTGGTCCTGATAGCATGAGAGGACACCATAGGCTGCACCTCTCCTCTGCAACATTCTCTTATCATGCTGTGTTCATAGCATCATCCTCCTTGTAATTCAAACCATTAGTCCAGTAGAATTCAGCATCTGCAGCCACAGGCACCGTGTTGGCAACTTGCCAGAGATGCAAACAAGTAACCTCACCAGGCCCCCAATCACTTCACAGCCAAGGCCGCAGATGTGAAAGGGTGCACGGATTGGAAGACAGCGTCTGTCTGGAAGGTGTTTGCAGTCTGCTGGGAGAGATAAGGGGTGTCCACATTAAAAGCGACACAGCAAGGGTACCACGGGAAAAAGCCACACATCTGCTGTAAATGAAGGGCCATCAGCTCTCGGAGGAATGATTGGTGACTCCTCAGGGCAGGCCGCATGGAGGGGTAGGTCTCTAGTAGCCGCTGAAGGGTAGGTGGACTTCAGGCCCGTGGGGTGGCCTGGATGGGGCTGTTCCGTGGCCTGTGAAGGGAGGTCGTCACTCTCAGTGCTGGCCCTGCACTCATGCCACCCTGAGAACCAGGTCTCTTTGAATTCTGTGCCCTCGGGGACTCTCCTGCCTTACCCTCATCCGAGCCCTGGTGGGGCCAGAGGTTTCTATGAAGGAGGTGGAAACACATGGGAATTCACATCTTCCTTCCCAGGAGAGTAGGCAACTCATGTGGTTGTGGGGTTGTGAGGCCGGAACTGGCTTCATGCGCACCCCACAGGAGGAGGCTGGCTCAGGCTCACTCTGCTGGGTCCTCACAGCTGTTGGATTGAGTAGAGGCCACACCCCAGATTCTTCTGACAAGGCTCATCGATTCCAAAGCTGCAACAAGTGGTGATCACAAAATGAAGCCATCTTTTCATCACTGCTCTCTGGAGAAGGGGACCTGGCTGGGCGTTTCTCTTCTTCGGGAAGTTTTTGTCTGCTGCTGACACCGTGCACAGACCAGGCATGGAGTAGATAGACAGGTGTGCCCTCTTTTTGAGAATACTGTTGTAGCCAAGTGTCTTCCAGGAGTGTGTGGGGGCTGAACCTCAGGCTTCAGAGAACTAGTGAGCACTTAATTAGCACCAAGACAGACCCACCCCTGTTTCTGCACCTCCCGAGTCCTCGAAGCAGGTGCTAATGTGGAAGGCATGACCACCGTGGGGACTAACCCCTGCACTGCCCCTCATGGCAGCCCCATCATCAGCTGCCTTTCAGAGCTGCTGCAGCAGGTGCAAGAGGAAACTCTCCACCCTGGAAGCTTCGTCTTTCCGTGTGACGGCTGCAAGAGTGTGAGCTCTGCAGACCTTGTGCTCTGGGGAGCAGCACTGATCGGGGCACTACGTCCTTGGCTGGGTTGGTGCTGGGACCATACTCCCGGCTTCTCCCTGCCAATGACCAAGTGCGGCGGGATACTGAGGCACAGCGGACCAGGAGACCCGGGACGCCTTTGCCAGTTGTCTCGGGCTCAAGGACTCCTCAGTGATTTTGCCCATTGCACGGTGGTCTAGGGCACTTCCGCCCAACCCTCTTTCCCTGTGTCCTTCCCTTGGGGCTGGATTTGCATTGCGTCAGATGGCCGCTCAGTCTTCCTGCTTCCCTTCTTATTTCCGCCCATGAAATCCTTGTGTGTTTAATCCCATCTTGGTGACTGCTTTTTGGAGGATCTGGACTAGCACGACTTGCTGTTTCATGCTGCAAAACTGAAAAGGATGTGAAAGGGTCCAGCCAGGCAGCGCTGGTGATGGCTGACCTCAAACAATGGTTTGAAGGTGGTCAAAGTTACCTCCGGGTAGCCACAGGCCTCCTGCTGGCCCTGGGCAAGGTGGCCTTTATGTTGGCTGCTGGGGAATGTCTGGATTGTAAGATGCCTGGGGCGGCTGAGCAGGGCTCTGAGGCAGTGAGGAATCGGAATGTGGTCTAAGGCTGGCGGTGATGAGGCCAGACTCCTCTTATCCCCACCCTGTCCTCATGGTGCATTGTCGGGATGGGCGCCTAACCAGGGGTCACCACCTTGCTGCCAGTAGTGACAGGCAGGTCTGCCCGCGCAGTGGCCTCACACCTCCCGAGGCTGCTGGCCAAGGCACAGGAAGCCCGTGGTGGGCGGAGTGCTGCAGGGAAGCCAGGCGCAGCTGGGTCACAGGCTGCCCCTCTCCTCCAGCCTCCTTCCTTCCCTTCCCTCTTCTTTCTTTCCTTCTTTCTCGGCTCTGCTCTCTCTCTCTCTCCTTTCTTTCTTGCATGTTTTCCATTGTGCAAACCTCAAGCTAAAACAAGACAGAAAACCTGCCCATACATTTTCCATATAAAAATTTCACCAATGGTCTGGTAGTTAGAGGTGACCCTCTGGGGTTTTTAGGGGACATTTCTGTGCTGTAAAGGACTGGCTCCCCATTGGCACAGGGTGGGCGGTGGAATTTCCACTGTGAGGGCCAGAATGTGCTGATACCTGGTTTATACCACATGGATGGAAGGCCATGTGCACTGCAAGATACAAATAGTCCTCAGGGTTTTGTGTTGCCTTGAGTGGATACAAGTGATTTCTGCATTAAAAAAATATATATAACTGGAAGAATTGGGCCGATTATTTACTATAGAGAGAGAGGGAAAGTCCTTTTTGATAATTCAAGACTATTAAAATACAATCTGGGCACTGAATTTTGAATTCACTGCCAACAAAATACAGATCTTACAGCCATACTACTGTCTCATCACCCAACTTTGTTTTCGTGGTCAGGAGCACGATCGCTTACACTCCAGGGTTGGTAACCTGCCCTCCCCCCGGGTGTGTTTGAACACAGCAGCTCGCAGCCAGAGCGTAGGTATAAAAAGCAAGAAGGGTAGGTGCAGAGAGTGTTTTATGTCCCTTTGCACAAGTTGAAGTTACAGAGTCTCTTTGCAGGAAGAGACCAGGGTGCAAGGAAATACTTGGTAAGAAAGAAAACCAGCTTTTGGAGCAAGAAAAAGTAGAAAATGAAACAAAACAAAAAATTAGGGAACTTAAGGTGGAATTCTATTCATATCGAAAACTGTTCATTTTTCCCTACCTTTCCCATCGGTCAGATACTTTTTTTTTTAGTCAATCAGAGGATTTCTTTCTTTTCTCACTCCACTCTTTTTTTCCACCCTCAGAAACGGTTGCCTCCTCCCACGGTGACTTATTTTAGTAACTCTCTTTCCCGAACAAAGTCCCTCGTTCTTAAGCTTTCCCATTAGTCATTGATTTAGAAATAAATTTGGGAGAAGAGGCGGGGAAAGCCAGGTCCCCCAGCTGGCCGTATATCTGCACTGCTTTTCTTCCCCTGACACGTGGCAAGGAGCTCCCGGCTGATTTAGAGTGCGGTGGTGTCATAGTCAAAGCATGTTTTCACTGCGGGAGGAATGTCCGCCCCAGAGCAGAGCGGCCCACTGCGGCCTTGGTGTGGCCATGTTCACAGGCCCCTTGGGAAGGCGGCGTCCAGGCTGGCACATCAACGTGCTCCTGGGGTTGAGTGCGGAGTCCTCTCATCAACGGGATGAACCCACCATGACTTCAGGCAGAAAGCCCAGCTGCTCCTCAGGGATGCCGCGTGGCACCTGTCTGGAGTGTGGAGTCTGGGGCCACATCCTTGCTGTGTGACATTGGGCAAGTGCGTTAGCTTCTCTGGGCCTCAGTTACCACATCTGTAAAATGGGAATTGCAGTAGCATAGAACTATAGCAGGGATTTAATGGGTGAATATAAACTGTCTCACACTCAAGTGTCAACTATTATTGTTATAGTTATTATTTCTAAAGAAAAAGGGGTGGCCTTCTAGGTCGGTAAGCCACAGTGGGGTGGGCACTGGAGTGGGCCCATTTGGAGATTCAGAGTCACCTGCACAAGCTCTCCCCTGCCTTGTAGATCCAGTCTTTTCCAGCATCATCCACATATAGAAGACGCTTCAAGGACATGCTCTCCAATCCTCGTAAAAACCCACATGGAGGACACGATCACCCCCATTCCACAGATAAAGAAACCGGGGCTCAGGCAGCCAAGAGCCTTGCCCAAGGTCACCCTCCACCCCAGTCAGTGGGGAAGCAAGAACTGGTCTGAAAGGTCCCACTCCTTCCTCCACGGCGCACGGACTCTTGCCCCAATTCCTAAATCGGGATTAGCCAGTGCAGTCTCTCGGAGCTCTCAGAGAGCCTCAACTCTGGGTGTATACGGTTTGCACAGGCAAAAACAACTGAAAGTGACATAATACCTTGGCTTGGAGAAACCTTAAGTTTGCCATACACAGTACATGCAAGAATTAATTCACCAACAAATGAAGTGTGCCCTCTGGAACACAAGGTGGCCCTGGCTTAATAGCCTGTAACTGCACCATGCATGAGGCTGGGGGGTAGGGGCTGCGGGCTAGGGTAGAGAAGATGCAATTTTCTGAGAAATTGAAATTAACGTACCAGCTGTGCTTGAAATAAATGGACTTGCCAAGGGATCGGAGGGACCTGGAGTCCCTAGGAGTTCAGTGTCTTTTCTCTCTGGCAGCTCCTTGAATCCCACTGCCATGCTTGTGGCTCTCTCTTCTCTTCTTAGGTCACTGCCCCCACTTGAGGACCTTGTGATTCTTTACTCTGGGCTGCCTGACACACGGCATGAGGGTGTCTGTGTCAGGTATGTACACACGGGCGAGTGTGTGTGAGGGGAGGGGCTCTGCTGGCCCCCCGAGAGGGCTGGGTACGGAGCGCATCAGTCCATGAGAAGCAGATGGCACAGTCCTTTGCATTTGAGCAAAACACCACGTGCCCTGTCCACTTGCCCTATTTCATATTCTTGAAGAGAAATTGAGCCATTTGAATGCAAACTTAGGCAGGAATCAGTCCTTTCTGATGAATTTAACTAACACAGAGATGGGCGGAGAGCTGGATTTCCGATTAGTAGGTTACTGCCTGTCTCTGCCATTCTCTGCTCCTCTTCCCATTCTAGGCAAGGTTTGTATGAAGCCTGTGCCCACGGCCACCTCTGGACTTCCCAAAGGCGTGGGCCCCCAAATGTCCTTCTTCTATCATGGACATTGGGTTGGGTTTCCCTCATGTGCAGCCAGAAGAGACCTGTCCACTATGATATGGTACACTGGGGAGCAACTGGTATTTTAAAATTAAATGAGTAACTCTTGCATAGTACATTATAGTTTATAAATAACAGCAACAAAAAAATTTTTTTTTTCAAGAGATGGGGTCTCACTCTGTTGCCCAGGTTGGATGCAGTGGCACAATCATGGCTCACTACATCCTTGATCTCCTGGGCTCCGGTGATCCTCCTGCCTCAGCTTCCCAAAGTGCTGGGACTATAGGTGTGAGACACTGCGCCTGGCCAGCACCCACGTTCTAAGGTGTTTGCTATGTGCCAGGCACTGTCATAAATCCGTTACACAGAACAACTACAGGCCAGCTTCTGTGACTATCCGCATTTTATAGGAAAAGAAAAACAAAACTGAGGGCCAAAGAGGTTAAGGAACTTGATTAGGGTTATACAGCTAGTCAGAGACAGAGTCGGGATTAGCATCCAGACTGACTGGCTCTGAGCCAGGCCCCTGACTGCTCAGCTATCCTGCCTCTTACACACACAGTAAAGATGATTCTCTAATTTACACAGCGCTGGAGACTTCGCTAAGTAACGAGAGTTGCCTGAAGTCATGCAGCCTGAGACAACAGAGCCGAGAACTGAGCCAGGTCTTTGGATTCCAGAGTCCTGCCTCTTTGCATCTCGCTCCACCGCCTTCCTGTGCAGAGCATTGTGCCCACCACAGCTGTGTGCAGGCAGGTGGCTGTGGAGGTGTCCACTAGGCAGCTGGAAGCTTAGGTCTGCGCCTTAAGCACTGGAGGAGATTCTGGGAGCTCTCTGGGAGCAAGAGAGAGCCAATTTGGCCCAGAGAGCAGGGAGCAAGGAGGCTGTGACAATGTCCAGGGGCAGAGCTTGGCTGACAGCCGGTGACTCAGCTCAGCACAGGTTGAGCTGGGGAAGGAAGGAGGATTCCGGGAAGGAGGATTGCCAGAGCGGCAGGCACGGGCGGTCAGAGGGCAGCTGCTGGGCACGGGTGTTTTGGCCAAAGCGTGATAACGAGAGTTCCAGGAGCAAAAGTAGCAGAGAACTGAGACTATATGATGTTGAGGACTGCCGACGTCTGGGTCTTTCTCTTAGCAGCCGGGTGAGCCAACCCAAGTCACCTGACATCCCAGGACCTCAGTCTGCCCCTCTGTAAAACGGAAGGGTCGTCTCAGGGCTCTGGTGCCTCCACATTTTGAGACCTCACTCCCCAGGCCTGTCCTCTGGGCCTGCTCAGATGAAGTTCTTGGTTGTCTTCCATGGTTTTGTCCTGAGCCTGACTTGTGTTCTTTCTCTACTGCCTATTAGTGTTTTCTTTAAAAAGAAAAAGAAACAGCAACAGTCACGCCTGCCTGTGCTAAATAAGAAGCTGGTTCCATTGAGGAAGTGTCTGGCCCGCCCACGGCCGACCCTACCTGGCTGGTGTTGGTGGCCTCTGCTCTCCTCTGGCTGCCTTGTCAGTAGGACAAGTATAAAGATTTCATATCTGGGCCTTCAACATCCAGGGAACTTTTGTGCTGCTAGCTCCCAGCAACCATCTGGGGAAATCTCACCAAGATGCTTGTGAGTTTCACAAACTTTATTTACATATTTTTATGAAAAAAAATGTTTTTAAAGTTTTTTGTAGAGATGGGGTCTTGCTGTGTGGCTCAGGCTGGTCTCAAACTCCTGGCCTCAAGTGATCCTCCTGCCTTGCCTTCCAAAGTGCTGGAATTACAGGTGTGAACCACTGCACCTGTCCACAAGATTTATTTTAAATTGGCACCATATATTTTTCTATGTATAGAGATGAGTGTCTTTGCAACTGAGTGCCTAAAGGCCACCTACTTGATATTCTAGTCATACTGGTGTGTCTGAATTGCACCCTGATTCGGGCTTTTCGATGTGTTTTGTATTTAGTGAATGCCCAGGACGTGCACATGAGTCCTGGTGAGTCCTTTACTGTGTTTATTTTTAAACTTTGTTCAACTTTTTTGGGATACATTAACCTCAGTTCTAAATTACAAAGATCCTTCCAAGGGGGATTGAGGTTAAGTATTTCTTGTACGTACGTACACCCTGTTTGCTTTAAAGTCTAAGTGGGGTCCCCAGGTCCACTCCAGTGACTTGCTGGAAGGGGAAAGTGCAGCTTTTCTGATGAGGGGCGACAGATCTGTACCCTTCTAGCCTGTGGGGAGAGAGAGGAAGGAGAGTGGTGGGGCTTGGGAGCGCCCACAGGCCTCTCAGATGGAAGTTCACTTCCTTCCACAGTGTTAGTCTGCCGCGGCGCCACCACAAACACCACAGTCTGTTACACATAGGAATCAATTTGCTGACAGTGCTGGAGGCTGGAAGTCCAAGATCAAGGTGCCAGCAGGGTTGGTTTTTCCCAAGGCCTCTCCCCATGTGCTCACGTGGTCTTTCTTTTGTGTGGGACCATGTCCTCATCTCCTCCTCTCATGAGGACACCAGTCAGAGTGGATGAGGGGCCATTCTGATGACCGTGTTTTAACTTAATTACCTTTGTAAAGGCTCTGTCTCCAAATACGGTCATTTTCTGAGGTCCTGGGTGTGAGGACTTTAACATATGAACTCTTGGGGAGTCACAGTTCAGCCTGTAACAACCTTCTACCCATTAGCTGTTTAGTGGGGTTAATGACACTCTTGGAGGGCACTTGTCATTCCTTTCAGGGTGTGAATTACTCATGGGTTTGCTCTTCTCCCAAGTATTTAGCTGAGATTAACTATGGAGACTATAGTCTTTTTAGAGAGTAGACTTTGGGGAAGGATGTTTCAAGGTAAGGTGCTGTCACCAGGAATTTGGGAGACCAGGGAAGAAGCACCCTGGGCTTGACTGAGCTAAGAAATTGGTAGTTAGAGCAAGAGTAAGTGGAGGTTAGTGCAGAAAAGAAGGAGAGATGGCCCCAAAGGCAGCATTGCCTAGGATCAGGCTCTCAAAGCCAGACTATTACAGTCAGAAGTGACCACTGGAGATCATGCACATGGACCCTGACATCTCAGTGGCTTATAGCACCTCTTAGGAAAATCCCCCAAGGAACCAGCTGGGTGAGAGGTGGCGTTGTCCTCCATGTCACACAGTCCATCAAGGGTGAGGTTGGTAGAGGTTCTGCCATGTCTGCTCTGTGCTCCAAGCTTGCCAGGGCTGTTGCCAGCCAAACCAGCAGAGAAGAGAGTGTGTCCAGGCAGAAGCCCCTGGATGGGGGCCCAGCTGCGGCCTGAGGAGGTGGTATTCAAGCCAGGCCTGGACGTGGTGCATATTACCTCACTTCTACTACATTCCGTTGGCCAGCACTGAGTCACGTGGCCAGCTTTGACTGCAGAAGAAGCTGGGGAATGCAGGCCGCTGAGTCACAGGGGGAAGGAAAAACACAGCCAGCTCTGGTCCTCATGGTCTTCCAGGTCTTGCAAAATCAGACCCAGGCCATTTTCCCAGTCCCGTCTTCCTGGAGTCTGACCTTACTTCAAGGCACAGGAGAGCATTGCTCAACTGTTGCTCACATAGACCAGGCAAGTCCCCATTTGCCCCTCCATCAAGAATATTTCTTCTCCCAACCTCTACCTACTTGTTGAAACCCCTCTTGTGCTATAAGCTAATCAGGGACACGCCACCCCTTCCACAGAAGCTTTCTGTGAGTTGCAATGATTTCCTTCCTTTTGCAACTTGTTTCCCCAGACCCGATCACTCCTTACCTCCTCTTGTGTTGTAGTTATAACAGTTATGCGTGTTCCCATGTCCTGTAGATGTAGACTCTCGTTCAGGGCAGGGTTAAGCAATAGTTATTTTTGCTCACTCTGTAATTATGCTAACTATAGGTTCTACCATCCCAAATCAGGACCTGTGGTCTAAGAAGTCTTCCTGTACATGCACCGGGATGAAGTGGGTAAAATACTGGGTGTCTTGAGGAATATCCTGGAACAGAATCCTAGAGATGTGTTAGGAACTCAGTGAATATGGTTGGTCTGGAGTGCAATTGAATTACAGTCATCACTTAGTAATATACAAAGCAAGAGAGAGTAACTTACAGGGGCTTGTCAAATGTTAGCAGAGCTGGCTTGAGACATTTCCTTGGGCACTGGTTTACCTGGCTCAATTCCTAACATCCCAAGACTTCTCAGCCAAATGGAAATGCCTAGACACTTCACTGAAAAAGGACAAAAATCAAATAAAGCAGAAACATGATGTTTCATGTTTGGCATTTTGTGCTCATATGTGACCGTTTGAATTTGACTGCTGTCGATGGCACTCCCGGGTTCTGAGATGATTTTTAAGATGAATGGTTTTATTTGGTGTCTGTTATGGTTCATTCAGCAACTGTGAGCTTGTTTACAGCTCTGTGGCTGAGGGCCTGGGAACTGCCTGTGAATTATTTTGTCAAGAAGTCAGCCAGGGATGGCTGGCTTCGAGTCTGCTTATGCTTATATTTGACCCTCGATTATGAGATGTTAATACAAGGAAGGCATTCTTTTAATAATAAAACTGTTTGTGTGTATCTGTTCCATTCATGGCTGAGATTTTGTTGACATTCATCAGATTTGAAACAAGAAGGAGCAAATAAATTGGCTGAGCTGGAATTTGGCCTCTGAGAAGAGAGGGCAGGTGCCGCGGTGTCCAGGGTGGGCTGCCTGTCTGGGGGCTGCCAGCACGCAGTCCTCTTCCCCTAGCCGGTCGACAAGGAAGTGTGGTTAAAGGGTGGATGAGTCAGTGTGGAAACACCCATTGCCTGCTGGCTGTTCCTCCTTCTCTGGAGCCCCAGAAGGCCTGGTAAGGGTTCAGTGGGGATTTGTTAAAGGACCCTCCATCCAGCCCATGCCCCCATTTTCCCTTTTCCTACATTTCTTTCCAAATGGCAGCTATTCTGAGACTCCCCATTGCGTTCTTGTTCCTCTCTCTGGAGTGCCTCTCCTCCCCTCAACCTGTCTGGCCCTGCTAGAATCCCAAACTGCCCTTAATCCCCTCAAATGACACTCCTTCCCTCTCCTCGATGGCCTCAGCCCATTATGAACTTAGGGTTCACCTCTAGCGTCTGCTGCTGCTGTCCAGGCTACGGGCTCCGAGCGTCTCCAGCTCTCTCCAGCACAGACCACTCGGGTCCAATTCAGAGCTTCCCGTGACCTCAGCTGTCAAATGGGAAGATTGGTAGCCCCCCCGCCCCATGGGGCTGCTGGGGGTCTATGCAAGTAAACCGCAGAAGAGCTCGGGGCCTGGCACATGCAGGCACTCACTGGCTGGGGGCTTGGGTCAGAACCCCGCGGAAGAGGTGACTCACTGTGTGCGCAAAGAGGCAATGAGAGAGGAGGGGGTGGGCGGGGCAAAGCTCAGGACCCGGACCCATCAGGAATGGCTGGGTTCAGGGGGCACCCGGGGCTGGGATACGGCTGCTCCTCTTCTGATATCCGGAGATGCTGCGGCAGGAGTGGAGAGCTTCCGAGTCCGAGTCACATGCCCTGGCAGAAGCCCCTCATGGGGGCCCGGCCAAGGCCTGAGGAGGTGGGATGTGGCTTCCCTGTGAAGCTTCCTGACTGGGTGCACTCCTGAGCCCTCCCGGAGGTCCTACTGCCTTTCATCGGGCCCTGGCGTGGATAGCAAATGTGGGGCATGCGCAAGGCGTGGGCGGGCTGCAGGGCTGAGGCTCGTGCAAGGGGCGGGTGATGGTTTTGCAGGGTGGGGTGGGTACAAGGTGGCCATTGCATGGGGGAAAAAGGCCACCAGAAGGGAGTTGGCAGGAGCTTCCTGCGAGAGCCAATCCTCTGAAGGGCTATTTATAAAGTTGGGCACCGCGAGTTCAGCTTCGTGGGGGCTCCCTTCCCCGCTCCCCGGCATGGTGGGACCCAGAGCTCCAGAGAGCAAGGACGGCTCAAAGGCGGGCCTGGGGTTCCGGGCCCTCATCTGGGCCGCAAGAGCCGCGTGGTCTCATAAACTAGCTCTTGGACGCGGCAGTTATCTGTGGCTGGGGCTTATTTCTGTTAGCATATTGGGGCGGGGCGGGGGAGGAGTGGAGTTTTCTTTACTCCCCATTTGCTGAGGTCATTATTTTGAATAAAATATGTTTGGAGAGTTGAGAGAGTCAAATAAAGCTGTTTTATTGACAATGAAATCATAGCTGTTGAGGTTAACTCAGGCAGCTCATAAAAGCAACCCTAAAGCAAGTGGCTTATGAAAACAAACTGAAAAAAGAACAAATAAAAGAGAAGACTGTAATGACCTTAGAGGAAGAAACGAGGTAGCCAGGAAACACAGTAGGATGGGCAGAGCCCTGGATGTTGGCACAGAAGATCTGGGCTTAGTCCCACCCAGCTCTATCGCTTACTACCTATGTGACCTTACGGCAGTTACTTAACCTCTCTGAGCCTCGATCTTTCCACCTGCGGGTTAGCCTAATCATCTCTGCACTGCCAGCCTCACTGAGGTGCCATAAGTCTATGTTGGTAAGCAATATTAAGATGTGGATTTTATCAAAATCCACTCCCTTTCTTTCTGGCTATGTGCACAACCTCTGCTCCACTTTCTGCAAGTTGGGAGCCTGCTTCTCTGTCATGCCCATCAGTATAATGCTGCTTCTGTGTCTCTGTGAGCTGCCATTTGGGCTTGTCTCATGGTGACTTCGGGGTGTGGTGGGGGACCTGCTTCTCTCAGAGGAGTGTGTGATGGTTTCTGCCTCTCTGCCTGGCTCTCCCCACACCTCTCCCCACACCCTCCCCCCCCTCTTTTTCTGTGGTTTGCAAGATCATATCAACAGAAACTCCATTCTTTCAGTTGCTCAAGCCCAAAGCCCTGGCATCACCCAAGACTCCTGTCTTTCTCCCCTCAGTTCAATCCATGAGCATCTTCCAGGTTTAGCAGAATCCACCCCCTCTCTCCACCCCACTGTGCCACCTGTTCTGCCACCACCGCCGTCTCCTGCCCAGATCACTGCAGTTGCCTCCTAGAGGGTCTGTTTCCCTCTTGTCCCTTCAGTGTATTTTCAACACAATAGCCAGGGTGATCCTGCAAAAATGGAAGCCAGATCATGCCACTCCTGTGATGCCTTGAGAGTCAAAGTCAAGGTCTGGTTCCTGGTTTTCTGCTGTCCTCCCTGTTGCCTGCCCTCCCCAGCGACACAGATCTTCAGCTCACGCCCTGAGCATGCCAGTCATGTGCCCACCCCAGGCCTTGGGGATTCCTGTTCCCTCTGACTGCACCCTTCTCCCCCGGCAGCATGGGCCTCTTCCTCTCACCTCCCTCAAGTCGTCCTCCCCGACCATCCTACTTAAAAAGGCGTGACCCACTTCCTGTTTGTCTTCCCTGTTTTATTTTTCCCCGTTTTTAACAATCACCACCATCTAGCATACTGTATATTTTCCTTATTTATTGTGTGTCCCTCTTGTGCCCTCCTTAGAATGGAAGTTCCATGGCAGGATTTTTCTTCATTTTGTTCACTGTTCATTCTCTGTCAACACCTTCCCTTGTAAGATGAGTTGGAGAGTAATCCCACTTTTTCTTTTGTCTGAAACAATTTGTATCAATTTGGGATGATCTGTCCCTTGAAAGTTTCACCTCACCTGCAAACCCATGTGGGCCTGATACTTTTGTGTGTGTGTGGGAATAGTTTTAACTACTGTGCCAGTTTCATTAATAATTATAGCACTATTCAAGTTTTAATTTCTTTTTGCTTTTGCTTGAGTCAGTTTTAGTAAGTTATTTTTCTGGTAGGTATCTGTCTAAGTTTTCAAAATTTGTGGCATATTATTTTTGATCATATTCTCTCATTATTTATTATGTGTACTTCACATGTAGTTATATACCCCTTCCTTCATAATAGTGTTTATTGTGACTTTTATATTCTTATCTTGATAAATATTGGAAAGTCTATCAGTATTGTTAGTTTTAGCAACAAAACCAACTCTTAGCCATTTGGTTTTTCTTTATTGTAGTTCTGCTTTCTATTTTGTTGATATCTGCTTCTATTTTTACATTTTGAGTTCTTCTAATTTCCTTAAGTTTATTGTGTTTTTACCTCACAATTTAAGAATAACACTTAGCTCAATAATTTTCAGATTTTTATTCTATTCTGATGTAAGTATTAAGCTATAAATTTCCCTCAAAGTCCACATTGGCTGCATCCCAGAAGTTTTGATATGTGGTGTTTTTATTATAATTTAGTTTTAGATATATTAACCTTTTCATTTTGTTGTCAGGCAATATTTGCTGAAAAAAGAAACAAAAAAACCAAAACTTCATTTTGATATTTCCCCTCTAACCTGTGTGTTATTTAGCAGTATTGCTAAACATGTGGCCATTTACAAATTTATATTTTAAGTTTTGAATTTACTTTCATTGTGGTCAGAGTTCCCAGTCTGTTGTATACCTAAATTTGAATTTGTTGAGACTTTCTATATGACCTAGTACCTGGTCAGATTTTTGCATATATTCCATGTATGCTTGAGAAAGATGTATATTTTCTAATACTTGGAAGAACTCTAAATATATCCATTAGCTGTTAGTTGAATGGGTCGTAACTTGAAATTGAGCAGTTCATATTTTCAACATTCTTGGTGATTTTTTTGTCTTCCTCTTTTTTTTTTTTTTTTTTGTCTTCTTGATCTAGCAGTAACTGAGAAAGCCATGCTAAATTCACCTAGTTCTAAAAAATTTTATCTCATATACTCGAGGCTATTTTATTATATGTAGTTATGTTTAAAATTGTTCTCTTCTTGATGAATTAAAATTTGTTATTTTGTCATGAACCTCTGGATCCCTAACAGTGCTTGTTGTCTTAGAGTCTAGTCATTTAAGACACCAATATTCTACATGACTATCTTTTGGTTCATAGTTGCCTAGCATGTCATTTTCCATCCTTTTGATTTTAACCTTTGTATGTTCTTATATGCTTAATGGGTATGTTTAAATAGTGCATACCTGGATTTAAAAAATTCAGTGTGGCCAGGTGCAGTGGCTCACATCTGGAATCCTAGCACTTTGGGAGGCTGAAGCAGGAGGATCCCTTGAGGCCAGGAGTTCAAGACTAGCTTGGGCATAATAGTGAGACCCCATCTCTTAAAAAAAAAAATGAGCCAGACATGGTGGTGCATGCCTGTCGTCCCAGCTACTCAGGAAGCTGAGGTGGGAGAATTGGGAGTTTGAGGTTGCAGTGAGCAATGACTACACTGGGAGACAGAGCCAGAACCTGTCTTTAAAAAAAAAAGTTCAGTCTGTTAATAATTTGAGTGCTGAGTTTCTTCCAAATAAATTTATTTAATTATTTTTATATTTTGACCTGATTCTACCTTCTTTATCTCAATTTTTGTTTCTTTTTAATCTTTTCTTGCTTTTGAAAAAATGGATTATCAACATCCCTTCCAATAAGAAAGCTTTAGTTTAGCAATCCCTCCTCTCCTTGGCCTCTTTTGAAGAGGTCGTGTTCTTCCGTTGTCTTGTTGAGTCAGCCCCCAAGCTTGTTTTCTTCCAGGGTATTGGTTTTTCCTCAAGCTCTGCACCAGACGGTTCCAAGGAGCTTGGGTAGGAGGCGGTGAATGAATGGCCCTCAGGTGCTGAGCTACAGCTGCTCTTGCTCCAAGCCATAAAAGTGACCCCTTTCACTTAAGCGTTTCTCAAAGTGTCAGTGCACATTTTCTCAGTTCCTGGGTTACCTTGAGGGAAGAGCCTGTGCTGGAGATTGATAGTCTCTTGAAACAAATCCCCCAATCCACTTCTTGGTGTGGAATTCTCCCTTTTTTTTTGCCACCACTTTTATTCCAGCCACTTTGGCTCCCCAAGGAGCTCTGCCTACACCGTTGAGCCAGGGCCCTTTGGGCTGCTCTCACTTGCTCCCCTTGTTTTTCTCTTCTTAGCTTTCCCTTTATTCTGCAAAACCACATTCCACTCAACTCATAAATTACCCTACACAGCTCTTCCCAAATCACAGCAACTCTTGATCCAATATGTTCTACTCTGACCCAGATTTCTGCTTCGTAGAAACCAGGGACAGAGCTAAAGGGGAGAGGGCTACAGAATGATGAATTTGGGCATGGCGTTCGATGGCACCCCCTTCCGTACCAGGTGACAGTCTTATTTATTCCTAGGGCTCTGTTTCAGGGGAAGAACCATTTTCTTCAAAATCTAGATTTGAGAAGCTTCAGACTCAGGGACACAGGACACAGTGGAAGGCAAACATGAGATTTGGCTTTAAAATAGGAGCTATAGCAAGTGAATGCTCAGAAGAGTAATGATGAGACCCCACCAGCCTGCTTGTCTTGCCCTCTTCCTAGAACACTGGAAATCAGGCATGTTCCTCCTTCTCAAGGGGATGGAAAATTTATTCTTAGAGGAACTATAAGTCCCTGGAGAAAACACCTTCAGACACTGGCATTTTCCTAAAGGAAAAATCAACTTTCTGCTGCTTTATCATTTTCTGAAGCTCGCTACTCGAAAAGTTCTACTCATGCTGACAGGACAGCCGTCAATTTTAAGACCTTCATATTAGTTAGTTAAATGTGGACCAACAGCGAAGGTGATCACCACACCTTTGAGGACAGCTTTCAACATGAGAGGCTGAAACTAGCACTGTCTCTAGTATAGACACACCTGCAGGGATCATAGGAAAAAAATTTGAATTACAATAATGTCTTTAGAGAAGAGGAACAATCTGAGAACAAGAAAGAACTCTTTGGAATGAAAGATATTAAAGGTGAAATAAAATCTTCAGAAAGACTTGGAAGATAAAGACAATCTCCTAGAACAAAAAGATAGACAACTTTAAGATAAGATGAAAGTCGAAGGTGTTTTCTGGAGGCCCAGTGTTTTTTTCTGGAGTTCTAGGAAAAGAGAATAGAGAACATAGACAAGAGATATTTTTAACTAAAGCATGCATAAAAATTTCCTAGAATGGAAGGACTTAATTTTCCAGTTTGAATGGGCCCATAAGAACCTAACTTAATGACTACAAAAAAAAAATGGGTAAAAACTTTCAGAGGAATAAAAATGGTCACAAAGAATCAAGAATTAAGATCACATCAGATTTTTCAGTAGCAACGCTGAATTGACATTCAAGAATAGAATAATATTTCCAAAAATCTGCAGAAAAATTATTTCAGTAAATATAGAGCTTACATGATTACATTAGAGGACATGCCTAATGGCTGGATGTGAACTCATATCTCTTGGGTATAAGGGATATAGTCCCAAACTGCTTCCTATGTTTTTTATTTTATTTATTTATTTTTTCATATTTTTTTTCCTTTCCTTTTCTTTCCTTTTTTTTTTTTTTTTTGTAGAGACAAGATCTTGCTCTGTTGCTCAGGCTGGAGTGCAGTGGCACAATCATAGCTCACTGCGTCCTCGAACTCATTGGCTCAAGCGATCCTCCTGCCTCAGCTTGCTGAATAGCTGGGACTACAGGCATGTTCCACCAGACATGGCTAATTTTTAAATTTTTTGTAAAGATAAGGTCTTACTATGTTGCCCAGGTTTGTCTTGAACTCCTGGCCTCAACGGATCCTCCCACCTTAGCCTTCCAATGTGCTGGGATTATGGGCCATGACACCTGGCTTTTCTTATATTTTTAAATAAGCTTTATTGAGATATAACTTATGTACAATAAAATTCACTAATTTCTATTGTACAAGTCTCCTATTTGATGAGTTTTAACTAGTGGTTCTTAATCAGAAGAGATTTCACTCCCCTTGGAGATATTTGGCTATGTCTGGAGACAATTTTCATGGTCACAACTTGGGAGCTGGGTGGGTGTGATCCTGGCATTAGTGGGTAGAGGCCAGGGACATTGCTAAACATTCTACAGTGCACATGACAGTTCCTCACAAGAATGAACTGTCCTGCCCAGAATGTCAGTAGTGCTGAGGTTGAGAAAACCTAGTTTTGAAAATATACAGTCATGTAACCACCACCACAATTATGATATAGGATACTTACAATCACCTGAGAAAGTTACTCTTATCCTTTTTCAAGAGGATTAATTGTTCTCTTCCTTTACTTCTTGGACTCTGGCAACCACTGATGTGCTTTCTATCACTATTAATTTTACTTTTACTAGAATTTCATATAAATGGAATCACACAGTATAAATAGTCAGCCCTCTGTATCCCATGGGTTCTGCATTCGTGTATTCTACCAACAGGATTGAAAATATTTGGGAAAAAATTGCATCTGTACTGAACAGGTACAGACTTTTTTTCTTTCATCATTCCCTAAACCATACAGTATAACCACTGTTTGCATAGCATTTGCATTGTATTAAGTATTATAAACTAGAGATGATTTAAAGTATATAGGAGGATGTGCATAGGAGGATATGCATATAGTATGCCATTTTATATCAGAGACTTAAGCATTAGCTCAAGTTACTACCCACAGGAGGTCCGGGAACCAATCTCCATGGATACTGAGGGACAACTCTGGTCTTTTGTTTCTGGCCTCTTTTATTCAAGCGTAAAGTTCTTGAGATTCATCCATTTTGGTGCATATATCAGCAATTCCTTCTTTTTATTGCTTTGTATTCTATTGTGTGACTGCATCATTGTTTGTTTATCTATTCATCTGCTGAAGGAAACTTGGGTGGATTGTTTCCAGTTTGGGCCAGTTAAAGATAAAGCTGCTATGAATATTCATGAATATGACTTTATGTGAACATATGTTTTCATTCTCTTTGGGTAAATGCATAGGAGTGGAATTGCTAGGTAATATGATAAATTTATGTTTAACTTTATAAGAAACTGCAGACTGTTCTCCAAAATGTTTGTGCCATTTTACATGTCCATCAAAATACATAAGAGTTCTAGTTGCTCCATTGCTTATCAACACTTGGTATTGTCAGTCTTTTTAATTCTAGTCAATTTAATGTGTGTGTTGCAATGTCTCATTGTAGTTTTTATTTATATTTCTGGGAATAATTTCTTGAGCATCTTTTCCTTTGCTTGTAAATGTTTCATATCTTCTTTTTTGAAGTATATGTTCAAATCTTTTCCCCATTAAAAATTAGATTGTTTATATTATTGAATTGTAACAGTTCTTACATATTCTGGGCACAAATTTTTTCTCAGATGTACATATTACAAATATTTTCTTTTAGTCTGTGGCTTGCCTTATTTTTTTTTAACTTTGTCTTCAGAAAAACAGTGGTTTTAATTTTCTTTTTTTTCTTTTTGAGACAGAGTCTCACTTTGTTGCCCAAGCTAGAGTGCTGTGGCATCAGCCTAGCTCACAGCAACCTCAAACTCTCGGGCTCAAGCAATCCTTCTGCCTCAGCCTCCTGAGTAGCTGGGACTACAGGCATGTGCCACCATGCCCAGCTAAGTTTTTTTTTATATATTTCTAGTTGGCCAATTCATTTCTTTCTATTTTTAGTAGAGACAGGGTCTCACTCTTGCTCAGGCTGGTTTCAAACTCCTGACCTTGAGTGATCCTCCTGCCTCGGCCTCCCAGAGTGCTAGGATTACAGGCGTGACCCACTGTGCCCAGCCTTAATTTTCATATAATTCCATTTATTAATATCTTCTTTTATGGTTAGTGTTTATTATATTCTGTATATGATTTCTTTGCTACACCACAGTCGCATATATTTTCTCCAAGACATTTTATAGTTTTACCTTTTTATATTTAGGCATATGAGTTAACATTTGTATATAGTTTGAGATAAGGACCATATGCATATCTGATTGTTCCAGCATCATTTATTTGAAAAGACTATCCTTGTGTCATTGAGTCACCTTATTACTTTTGTTGAAAATTAATTGAGCATTTATATGAGTCTATTTCTAGACTCCCTAATCTGTTCTATTGATCCATCTATCCTCATGCCAACAGCTCATTATCTTGATTACTGTAGCAGTTTAGTAAAATTTAAAATCAAGTTGTGTTAAATCTTCAAACTTTTTCTTATTTTACAAAATTGTTTGGACTATTCTAGGTGCTTTGAATTTCCATATAGATTTTAGAATTTTAAAGTCAGTTTGTCAATTTCTACAAAAAATTCCTTTGTTAAGTCTATAGATCAATTTGGAGACAGTTGACATTCTATCCTATTGAGTCTTCTTATCCATGAATATGGTTTATTTCTCCATTTAGTTATTTGTCTTTTTATTTCTCTCTGCTATGTTTTGCAGTTTTCACAGCACACATATCTTGATTATATTTTGTTATGCTTATCCCTAAGTATTTCGATATAAAAAAAGTTTTTTATATTGTAAATGTAAAGTTAAAAAATTACTTTCCAATTATTTGTTGCTGTTATATGTGAATACTATCAATTTTTAAATATTGATTCTGTATTTTGCAACTTTGCAAAATTTGTTTATTAACAATTGTAGTAATTCTAGTAGCTTTTTAATATTTTTCCTTATGATTTCTTATACAATCATGTCTATAAGTAAATAAATACCATTTTCCTTTTTTTCCAATTTGTATGACTTTTATTGGACTGGCTATGACTTTCAGTACAACATTGAATAAGGAGTGGTTGAGAGTGGATATCCTTGTCCTGTTCCTGATCTTAGGGGAAATGTTCTCAGTCTTTTACCATTAAGTGTAATGTTAGCTGTAGGTGTTTTGTAGTTTTTTTTTTTTTTTTTTTTAAGACAGAGTCTCACTCTGTTGCTCAGGCTAGAGTGCAGTGGTGTGAGCTTAGCTAACTGAAACCTCAAACTCGTGGGTTCATGTGATCCTCCTGCCTCAGCCTCCCGAGTAGCTGGGACTATAGGTGTAAGCCACTACACCTGGCTAAGATTTCTTTTTATCATATTGAGAAAGTTCACTTTTGCTAAGAGTTTTTATCATGAATGAGTATTAAATTTTGCCAAACACTTTTCTGCATCTACTGTGATTTTTCTCTTTTATTCTGTTAATATGGTAAATTACGTTGATTAATCTTCAAACAATAAACTAACCTTGAATTCCTGTGATAAATCCCACTTTATCATGATATATTACCCTTTAAAAATATTGTTTGTTTTGATAACATTCTGTTAAGGCTTTTTGCCTTTATGTACATGAAGAATATTAGTTACAGTTTTATTTTCTTATATAATGTCTTTGTTTCCAGTACCAGGGCAATACTGGCCCCATAAAATGAGATGGGAAATGTTTCTTGACCACTATTTTATAAAAGTGTTTCTGTAGGATTGGTATTAATTCTGTCTTAAATATCTGGTAGAATTCACAAGAGAAACCATCTAGACCTGGATTTTTATTTGTGAGAAGGTTTTAAATTACGATTGAATTTCTTTAACAGATTTACACTTATTCATATTTTATATTTCTTCTTGTACCAGTTTTGGTAATCTGTATTTTTTAAGGAGTCTGACTACTTATCTAATTTTTCTAATAATTGTTCATATTCTCCCTTATTGTTCTTTTAATGTTTGTAGGATCTGTGGTGATGTTCCCTCTTTAATTTCTGATATTGGTAATTTGTGTCTTCTTGGTCAGTCTAGTTAGGGTCATAGTGATTTTATTAATCTCAAAGAACCAGTTTTTGGTTTCATTGGTTTTATCTATTGTTTGCTATTTTCTATTTCTTTTTATAAGAAAGGAAATAGTAGTGATAGTTTGCCCTTTGCCTCAGTGGTAAACAATAATAAATAGTTAACACTGGCTCAAGAACACACAATTAAGAATTATTATGTAACCCTATTTGGAGGATAAGGAAAGTGGAAGGAGGAGAATTCATTTAGGAAAACTATATCCTTATCGTCATAATAGGAAGTCAGTAATATACTAAAATAGCTTCATCAACAAATTGCAGATTAAACATATTTTGAAAGGTGAAATTAAATACTGGAAAAAAGAGCTGAAGCAGTTGAAAATGGTAATATTCAGCAAATAGGTGGGAGTTAGGTGGGAGGCTTATTTTTCATTATCATTTTTTTGTATTGAGTATTGGACTTAAAATATATACATATATTATGTTGATAAAATAAAAATTAATTTAATATTTCCATATCAAATAGGAAAAAGCATAGCTGGAAAATAATGGGTTGGAAAGGCTACTGCCCTTGATGCTGGTGCCCTGGGTCAAAGAGAAAACAGAGCAAATGAGTCTAGGAAGGCAGCTGGGAGAGGCGCAAACACGGTCTCAAGAGATGTGCCCGACTTTGAATATTGTTCAAAGCTGCCTTTTATTTTCATTTAGTTAAAAAATTCTGCATTTGTTTTATTCTGATGGAATTATTATAAAGGTGAAGTCATAAAGCCTGTTGTGATCAAACTTGGAATTACCACATAAACGTCCTTAACTTCATAGTAGATAGCTCTTTACAGCTTGCAAGGAGAATTTTCATATGCATTGCCTTATTTAATCCTTACTTTAGCTCTGCAAGCCCAGTATTATCATAGACAGTATCTTCACTTTGTAGCGGTGTTTCAGTTAAAAGATTTGCTCAAAGTCACACTGTTGGTAAGAGCCTGGGGGTGGACGCCAAACTCGTTGCTTCCACTAATAACTTGGTAATATACAAGTTACAAAAAATAACTTGTTTTGTATTATACACAAAACAATTTTAAACATGTTGATTTATTTATCTGCATATTTTCATAACTATAACCCGATTACTTGAATGTTTGGTAGCAGAATGAAACATATATGAACTTTGCTTTGAATGGATTTTATTGTAGACCATGCTACAGTTACTTACTGTGTGGCCTTGGGAACATCACTTAATTTATCTGAGCCTCTTTTTCTCCACCTGGAATAGGGTATCACTACCCTTCTCATAGGAGTGTTCTTAAGAGTTAACATATGTAAAATGCTTATGATGGTACCTAGATGTTAGTGCAGACTCAATAATTGCTTGATATTATGATCACTTTTGTTAACTATACAAATAACTATGCAATTATTTAATAATTCATGCTTGCTATTTTTTGGTATATGAGAACAGCAATATTGACCCACTGTCAAAATGACAATATTGAGTTCTCCTAGTGAAATGCTCAGTTTTAAAAAAAATGAGGCATTCATATGTGAACATCAAAGTTAAATTGGAATTACTTCAAAAATTCATTTAGTTTTGAAGATCATCCTTCTAGTATCGTGAATCACTAAGAACCAGGCTACTTATATATAAATCCTGCTTTCGTAAAATAGCATATACACAGAGAAACATGTGGCTGAACACACACCAAACAGTTACTGGTGGTCAGCTCTGAGGACTGGGACCACGGTTGTGGGGATGGACCTTCTACTTTATTTATTGCTTTTGGTGCTTTTTTTTTTTTTTTAAAAAAAAAAACAAAGAGCAGGTGCTAGTTTTATTATCTGAAAAAGAGAGTATAATTTACAAATAATTATGTGAAAAATAAGCCTTACTGAAATCACTGCCTTATAAAAAAAATTTGACAAGACTTGCTCCACCATGGCTCCTCAGGGTCATTTCTTCCCATGTGCTCTGAGATTGTCCTTGGGTTGATATTGACCCACCAGGTCTCTAGCTCTGGAGTTTCTGTAAGGAAACACTTCCTTACAGAAAGGAACCACTTCCATCGCAGAATTTGCATCTGGGTCCTGTGTAGGAAGTGTGTTCCTTGGGGCGACCCTGGGCCTGACAGGCAAAACATTTTAGGATTAGAGAAAATCTGTTCACTTTAAAGGAGAGATTTGATCCAGCCATGACCTATGACCTACTGAGGACGCTATTGTTGTAAAAGCCATTTCAAGTAAACATATTTGTAAGTGGACATTAGAAAGGGACTGTGGCTGTTACCTCACACCCCAAGATGGCATTCAAGCTTTGCTCTTCAGTAATTCCTGAAGTTATTTCTAAAACTGATGTCACACTCAATGATGACCTTTCTCTCGCCTTCTGGCCCATCCGGGGTCTATCCTAAGCTCCCTTCCTAAATTCCATCTCTCCACGTTTTCCCTCTGCCCCTGTCTTCCTGGAGCTCCCGTTTCTACTCCAGCGAGAGGGGGTGGGGAGAGGCTGGCTTTGGCGTCAACAGCTGCATGAGCAGCAGCTTCCTGCGTCCCCAGCAGCCTCGTTCCTGCCAAGGGTGTGCAGTGGCTGCCGGAGGCCCGCAGTTTCAAATGTTTCCTGACCTCACCTTCTTAAGATCTTCAGGGTGTCTCCACCAGGAAGCACGTCTCCAGATCGCTGGTTCCACCTAGACGCTCCCTCTGTTGCCGACTGGTAGTTTTGAGTGTAAGTAAAAGCCACGGAAGCCAGCTCCTCACACCATAGCGCGGCAACGTGGAAACGCGCTGCCCCTGGGGCTGCTGCTGGCTTCTCTTCCACCAGGGATCAGAAGCCGGCTGCTGCTCTGGTGGCAAGTGTGCTGCCCCCGCCCCTCCACAGGGAGCTTCTGACACCTCTCGCCTGGGCCCCAGTTTACCCATCTACATTGCGTTCCATTCTCAACCTTAACCCTCACTTGAATATGAGACTTGAAAAGAGATGACTTCTCCGGAGACTTCCCTTCCAAAGGAGTTGAACAAATTTCAACAAAGGATGTCACAGGCCGTGTTCTGAACACAGGGGAATGCTGATGAGATTATTGATGACAGATTCTGAGGAATTAGCTTGCTCTTTCTTTCTTTCTTTCTTTCTTTCTTTCTTTCTTTCTTTCTTTCTTTTTCTTTCTTTCTTTCTTTCTTTCTTTCTTTCTTTCTTTCTTTGTTTCTTTCTTTGTTTCTTTCTTTCTTCTCTTTCTTTCCCTCCCTCCCTCCCTCCCTCCTTCCCTCCTTCCCTCCCTCCCTCCCTTCCTTCCTTCCTTCCTTCCTTCCTTCCTTCCTTCCTTCCTTCCTTCCTTCTTTCCTTCTCTCTCTTAATGGTCCATAGACTTTAGATTAGCTGAGCTGTCTGATGAGTCACCACAGATGTGGGTGGGTGAAAAACTCTGTTCCCAAAATCTTCTAGGCCAAGGTCAGAGTAAAACAAATGCACATGTTGGGCGTTTGACCCCATTCAAAGTGGCTTTGAATATGGCTGGTGCCTTCTGGGATGAGACAGCATATGGCTCAGGCTTTAATTTCTTATAACAAAACTGTGACTTGGATATTTTTCTCCTCTGAGTACCTGGAGCATAGGCAGGTCCCAACTAACAAGTCCTTCCCTTCTGACAGAGGTATAAAACCTGGTCGTTAAGAACACGTAATTCAGAGTCATACAACCTAGAGTTAGACACTCAGTTCTGCTGTGTATCATTGACAACATTTAACATGTTTGTTCCTCTGTTTTCCCATATGAGAAATGAGTATAACATAGTACCTACTCAGAGGGAGGCTGGGAAGAACAGTAAAACAGGTATGTCAAGCACCTGAGGGCTTACTTTGTGCCAGCAGGTGGTCCAAGGGAGGCCCGGCAGAAGCTGAAGTAGTTTTGGTTTGCTTCTCGTTAGTGATCCTACTGATCTTTGGAAACGATGATAATAACAGTTGTTAACACTTACTGGGCACCTACTGTGTGCAGGACCTTACTCGTTTGCTCCTCCCCACGAGCCTGGGAGGAGAAGCCCAGGGCGCATGCCGGCCAGAGGAGAAGCCCAGGGCGCATGCCGGCCAGCGCAAGTGGCTGCAGAGCGGGACGCTCTCACAGGCTGTCTGGGCAGCCGAGTGTCCTCAACCTTTATTGAAGGTCGGTGTGAGAAATAGCCATGTGACAAATGTCTCTGAAGATGTTCCCTAGCAGTTATTGAATAAGGTGCATTTCATTGCCTCGTGGCCTTTATAAAAAGCGTATGTCATAAATTCCTCTCAGAGCTAAGAAAAAGGTTGTCTCTCTTGATGATTTTTTATGTTTCCTTTTATTAGACAGCTGTGTGGGTCTAACGCCTAGAGATCCTGATCCAGGACATCCGAGTAGGGCCAGTTAACTGTGTTCTTAAAGTGCCCCTCCCTGCGCATCTGAGGCTCGTGCAGGGCGGGGACCCCCAGGTGGCTTCGTCAGCTTTCCCTGTGCACCCGATCCCTGGGCGTCATGGAGCTAGAATTCCTGCTCGGTTATAGCTTCCTTTCACCTGGGTTTTCTGGTGGAATGTTTGCTCCCCTTTCATATCTTGCCTCTTGTCCTTTTGTTTACCGTCTTTTAACATTTAGAGTTCGCATATCCTTGATTGTAAAATGCCTGCTTTCAGCATAAAAATGAATGAATGAAAGAACGAGTCTCGCTGTCCAGGTAAGGTTTCCATCAGGATTTTCCTTAAAGCAGCTCTTTATTCTTTCTTTCCACGGCTCATTCACCTACTTCGCCTGCCCTTTGTCCTTAATTGTTTGACAAAGTAAACAATTATATTTATTCACTTTAAAAAGCACTAATGCATTCTAAAGGGAGACTGGCTCCCCCTCAAGTGTCTTGAGGCACCGTATTTGTGAAGAGAGAGTGCGCTAGGTGAAGTTGTTCAACCTAAAGACAATGAGTTTGTCTGGAGAGGACCATAATGAGTCCAAAGGAAGGTGTTGGAAAAAACTCACAGGGAGGTTGTTAATGCAGGGTAGAGTTCATCTCCCACAGCGCCCTCCCACTGCATTCCGCTGGGGTGGGTTCAGCTACACCCCTCGCTCACAGTAAGTCCACGTGCAGCAATTGTGTTGTTGTTAACAATATGATAGGACTTCAGTGAGATGAACGTGGCTCAGGTCCCTGAACACTGCATTTGCAATCAGCTTTCTTTGCTTAACAGCAGCCTTTGTCAAACACAAAGAGGCAATTCCAAAGGTCGTTACAAGATGACAACACACCAGGTAGGGACAATGCACCCTTGTATGTGGGAAGATGATGGCGGCCTGGAGAAAGTGACATGGACTTCAGTAGATCTGCTGCTGGGTCTCAATTAGCACAGCATGCGGATGTGACCGGCTGCAGGCATTTGTTTGGTCCTGTCTTCTATGTAGGGAATAGAACTTTAAAAAAAATCACTTAATGTGGAAAAATACTCCAATATCACCAGATAACATTAAAATAGATCTATGGAATGGTTTTTAAAATAAATTTGAATAATCCCGATAAACCTCTGTATTGTTTCCTCTGCTGCTAATCAGGATAAGTGATTTACAACTAAGTTTAACCAGCCTTTTTCATCCCCCAGGTTGATCATAACCCAGTTATTTAATTTGGTCACCCCTCTCTCATTTTCCAAGAAATCAATTTTTTAATTTATACCTTCAAGGGTTTGCTCTGTGTAAACTTTTGCACTAGATGCTGTCACTGTCCTTTAGGAATTAATCATTTGAATTGGGACAATACAATATATAGGAAAAAATCATTAGCAATACAAAACAGTGTAAGTTAACAGTGATAACAGGTGATAGGAACACCTGTTGCCCAGAATCCAGAGGCAGGCATAACCCAGATCACGTGGGTTGATGAAGTTGAGGGCACACTTGCCCACGCGCGTGACCTGGTCTGTGGTTCAGTGGGCTCCTTGGGTACCGTGGGAGCCCCTTCTCCAACCCCAGTGGCCATGCTCCTCCTCTTTCCTTCTCAACACCAGACCTTTGCCAGTGCCACGCCCCCCACCTAGGATGTCCAACCTCTTTGTCCACTTAGGATAGTTCTCCCCAGGTTTCTAAACCCAGGCTGCAGGGGTCCTTGAATACGTGGTTTAGAAATGTATACTTTCTGTTTACGGAAATCACTGCCTACTTTTGAGTGGGGTTGTGAAATGATAAGTATGAACCCAGGCTGGATTTATGAGAAGAGCATCAACATTCAACATAATAGGATTGTGCCTCCTATTTATTTATTTATTTTCGTGTCGACGGCTAACGTGCTGACATTTTAACAGGGTATGAGGGAGGCACATCTCATACATAAGCATGAAAAATCAATCATCACGCTTATGAACTACAAAAAGACCACTATTTATTGTTTTTCTCTAGGACATCTGAGAAGGGGCTAAAAATGATTTATAGCCATACCCTGTTTTATTGCTTTGCTTTACTACACTTGGTAGATACTTTGTTTCTTACAAGTTGAAGGTTTGTGGCAACCCTGTGTCTATTTGTGCCAGTTTTCCAACAGCATGTGCTTACTTCAAGACTCCATGTCATTTTTTGGTAATTTTTCCACTATTTCAAACTTTTCCATTATTATTGTATATGTTATGGTGATCTGTGATTAGTGATCTTTGCTGTTACTATTGTCATTGTTTTGGGGTGCCACGAACCATGCCTGTATAAGGTGGTGAACTTATTTGATAAATTGTGTGTGTTCTTGCTGCTCCACTGACTGGCTGTTCCCCCATCTCTTGGAGGAAATTAATTAAAAGTGCTACTCCAGTGAACACATGTATGATTAGAAAGTGAAACAGCCTTATTGAGGACGTGGAGAAAGTTTGAGTGGTCTTGATAGAAGATCCAACCAGTCACAACATTCTCTTAAGCCAAAGCCTAATTCAGAGCAAGGTCCTAACACTTTTCAGTTCTGTGAAGGCTGAGAGAGGTGAGGAAGCTGCAGAAGAAAACCTTGAAGCTACCAGAGATTGCTTCACAAGGTTTAAGGAAAGAAGCCATCTCTATAACATAAAAGCGCAAGGCGAAGCAACAAGTGCTGATATAAAACCTGCAGCAAGTTATCCCAGAGATCTAGCTAAGATAATTAATGAAGATGGCTACACTAAAAAACATATTTTAAATGTAGACAAAACAGGCTTATATTGGAAGAAGATGCCATCTAGGACTTTCATAGCTAGAGAGGAGAAGTCAATGCCTGACTTCAAAGCCTCAAAGGACAGGCTGACTCTCTTGTTAGGGACTAATGTAGCTGGTGACTTTAAGTTGAAGCCAAGGCTCATTTACCATTCCAAAAATCCTTGGGCCTTTAGGAAGTAGGCTAACTCTACTCTGCCTGTGCTCTGTAAATGAAACAACAAAGCCTGGATGATAGCACATCTGAATACTTTAAGCCCACTGTTGAGACCTACTGCTCAGGAAAAAAAGATTTCTTTCAAAATATTACTGCTCATTGACAATGAGCTCTGGTCACCAAGAGCTCTGTTGGAGATATACAAGGAGATAAATGTTGTTTTCATGCTTGCTAACACAACATCCATTCTGTAGCCTATGGATCAGGAGTAATTTTCACTTTCAAGTCTTATTATTTAAGAAATACATTTCATAAGGCTATAGCTGCCATAGATAGTGATTGCTCTGATGGATCTGGGCAAAGTAGATTGAAAATCTTCTGGAAAGGATTCACCATTCTAGATGTCATTAAGAACATGCATGACTCACAGGAAGAGGTCAAAATATTAACATTAACAGGAGTTTGGAAGAAGTTGATTCCAGCCCTCATGGATGCTTTGAGGGGTTTAAGAGTTCAATGGAGACAGTAACTGCAGATGGGGTGGAAACAGTAAGAGAACTAGAATTTGAAGCAGAACCTGAAGATGTGACTACATTGCAGCAATCTCATGACAAAACTTTAAGGGACGAGGAGTTACTTCTTATGGATGAGCAAAGAACATGGTTTCTTGAGATGCAATCTACTCCTGGTGAAGAAGCTGTGAACATTGTTGAAATGACAACAAAGAATTTAGAATACTACATAAACTTAGTTGATAAAGCAGTGACAGGGTTTGAGAGGACTGATCCCAATTTTGAAGGAGGTTCTACTGTGGGTAAAATTCTATCAAACAGCATCAATGGTAGTGAGAAATCTTTTGTGAAAGAGTCAATTGATGCAGCAAATTTCATTGCTGTCTTACTTTAAGAAATTGTTACACTCACACAACCTTCGGCAATCACCACCCCATCAGTCACCAGCCATCAACATCGCGGCAAGACCCTCCGCCAGCAAAAAGATTATGGCTCACTGAAGGCTCAGATAATCATTAGCATTTTTTAGCACTAAAGTATTTTTAAATTAGGGTATGTACATTGTTTCTTAGACATAATGCTATTGCACACTTAATAGAACACCACATAGTGCAAATGTAACTTTTACATGCATTGGGAAACTAAGGAATTCATGTGATTTACTTTATTGAGATATTTGCTTTACTGCGGTGGTCTGGAACTGAACCCACAATATCTCTGATATTGTATGTCTATTTATTTATTAGCCTCCTATTTGAGAAGGGGGTTAAAGCCAAGTCAGTTGTAGCTAGTGGCAGAAAATCAAAAGATCTCTCTAAACTCTAGATCCCAGAGACAATGTCTGAGGATGTTTCTGGTTGGCATAACTTAGGGGGTGCTGCTAGCATCTGCTGGGTAGAGACCAGGGATGCTACTAAATATCCTGCAATTCACAGGACAGCCCCTCTCAGCAAAGAATTATCTGGCCCAAAATGTTAATAGTGCTGATGTTGAGGAAGCTTGCACTGGAGGAACACAGAAGTTACTGATTGACATCCAGTTAAGAGAAGGTTGCTTGGAAAAATTTATTTCAGAGGAAAGAAAAATAAAATAGTAAATCTGTTTAACTTAACAACATTTTGACGAGAAAATGAAGTTGAAGGAGTTCAGCTCATTTGTTAGAATGCCCCATTGCCATCCTTTTTTTTTTTTTTTTTTTGCCTCTGCAGCTGTTCATTCAGTGCAAAGCTGACGTCTCTGACTTTGGCTAGACACGTAGCAATGCCAAACAAATGACTTCAGGAAGAGCATACTACTGAATCATTGCCAAGTAGTCTCGTCATCCCTTCAATTTATTTAGTTTCTCCTTGGGTGTGTCAAGAGCCTCCAGGTTAGGCAATTCTTCCAAGTTCTCAGTGCTTCCTGGAGGAAATGCAGTATGCCTGGTCTGGCTTGGGAGGGGAAGGACCACCTGATGGGATTCTTAGGGGACCCTGGAATCTTCTGTCTGCATCTTCCCTTCAGAAGGTTGTGGTCTTGGCTGAAAGAACGCTGTTGATGAAACTTAACTATTGTTTTGCACAGAGGTTATTTTAACATTATTTTGATGATTAATGTGTAGAACTTACATACATCTTTCAATAATATAAATAATTTGCACACTCACATGTAAGTTTTATGGGTGAGCCTAATTTTTAACCCATGAAAAATTATTAATTAATTTATTCATCAAGGATTTGTTGTGTGTCAACTCTGTACAGACATGCTGCTGGGTACAGAGTCATGGGGCTGTACGGTCTGGTGGGGAAGACAGCCAGTAAAAAGATCGTTATAATGCCATGTGCTAAGTGCTACAATGTGACAATTATAGGGGCTGCGGGATGGGAGACAATAGTCCCCTAGCAGTGGTGAACCTGTGCAAAAGTGCACAGGTTAGAAAGACAGAGCATGGAGAGGTTGGTGATCTTTAAGAGCTATTTTGAAGATACAGACTTAGGCATTGGGAGCAGACGCAGCACGAAGTTTATTCATTGCACTGATTGACTAGGGTCGCCTGAAGAACAAGCACAGAACAGGACCTAGGAGGAGCACAAACGAGGCAGACGGAAGATCGGCAGCCAAGACTGACAGGAGTTGGCAAAAGAAAATAAAAGGAAAGCACAGCTGGGGGAAGTATTTGCAATTCCAGTATGTGAAGCACTTTGACAAATTGATAAAGAAAAAGGGAACAATCCAATGGAAAAATGGACACAGGAAATGAAAAAGCACTTTATAAACCAATGAAAAGATTCTCTACCTTGCTAGTAATCTGGGGAATACCAATTAAAGCCACAAAATAGATATTATTTTGTACCATGAGATTAGCAAAATTAAAAAGTCTGACCATACCACATAGTGGTGGGACTGTGGAGTGGTGGGAGCCCTGACGCACAGCGGATGGGAGTGGAAACCAGTGGAACCAGTTTGTCAAAAAACTGGTATTAACAGCAAATATGAATATGCATCTATCCCACATATTCCAGGGTCCCAGGAGGCACCTATGTGGCAGTATCATTTATGACAACAAAAAACTGGAAATAGACAAAATATCCATTGTTAGTAGGATAGAATAATATACTTTTGTCTATTCACACAATGGAATACTATAGAGCTGTGAAAATTATGGGTTGAACTGTGTCCCCTCAAACTCGTATGTTGACGTCCTAACCCCCACGACCTCAGAATGTAACTACATTTGGAGACAGGTTCTTTAAAGCGGTGATGAACTTAAAGTGAGGTCATCAGGGTGGGCCCTAATCTGATACAACTGTGTCCTTATCAGAAAAGGAGATGAGGACACGGACACACGCAGAGGGAAGACCACGTGAGGACACAGGGAGAAGATGCCACCTACGTGCCGAGGAGAGATGCCTTCAGAGAAGCTAAACCTGCTGACACTTCCGGACTTTTAGGTTCCAGAACCATGAGAAGATAAATTTCCGTTGTGTAAGGCCCTAGGCTGTGGTTCTTGGTGGAAGCTGGAGCAAATTAACACAATACGCCAGCCCAGGTGGATCCCGCGAGCACGGTGTTGGTGAACTTGCACACACAGATCACGTACGGTGTGATTCCACTTAGGTGAAGGTTAGCAATGTACATATACAGTTTAGGAATACACACAGACACACACACATTTTTAAAAGTTTTACATTCTTAACACTCTTTTTAAAAGATGGAGCTTAATTTCCCTCCCCTTAAGTGTAGGCTGGATTTAATGACTCACTTCTAATGAGCAGAAAAGAGCATGTGACACTGTGTGACTTCTGAGACTAGCTTTGAAAGACAGTGTGGCTTCCTCCTTGCTCTCTATCTGATCACATGCTCTGGGGAAGCCAGGTGCCACGTTCTGAGGGCATTCAAATAGCCCAATGGCGAGGTCTCTGTTGCAAGGGCCTGCGGCCTTCTGCCAACCGCCATGTGAGCACGCCATCTCAGAAATGTGTCTCAAGCCCCGGTCAAACCTTCGGATGACTGCAGCCCCAGCTGAAGTCTCAGCTGCAACCCATGAGAGATCTGGTTCCAGAACCATCCAAAAAACTGCCTCCAAAATTCTGACCATAGAATCTGTGAAAGAATAAATGTTTATTGTTTTAAGCTGCTAATTTTTGGGATAATTTATTATACAACAGTAGATGACTATAATAGAGAAACAGTAAGGAAATGATCAAGGGTAATGGTAACCCCTTGGGATAAGTTTCAGGGTAATGGTAACCTCTTGGGTGGAGGCAGGCTGACGCAACTTGCCAGGGGACCACAGACACCTCGAATATACTAGTGATGGTTGATTTATTTTTAGTTTGGGTAGCAATCACGTGAGTATTAACTTTATTATTTTTTAAGAACTGCATTATACACACATTATATGTCTTTTGTATATATGAGCTATAAAAGTGTGACCACAGAAATAGAAAGAATTCTGTTTCATGGCAGCTAAGAAGTGAATGCGGCCTCAGAGAGCAGGTAGAAATGTTTAAGGGGCCGACCAGAGAGACACAGTGGTGTTGCTGGACTGCCTGAGTGTCTGCTGAGTATGCAGACCATGGTGGCGAGGCGCAGCCGCCTGTCGGGCTGGTGGCTTCCTGCCCGCTGTGCTCAGTCCCAGGTTAAGCGTGGAGAACGCACATAAAGAACCCTACTGAGCAAAGTCCTGCCTTGCCATCGTGCCCCAGCGCCAGGTCAGGTCTTTCAGGAAGTTCCCATGGTCTGTCCCTGCCCTACTCCAGTTAAGTGGTATTTCCTTACTTTGTGTCTCTACAAAATAACAACTGTGACCATTGCTAACACTGTAATGCTTGCCATGTGCCAGAGGCACTGAGTATAACTGCATCTAACCTTCACCACTACCCTGTGGAGCGAGCACTCTTATTATCCTGATTTTACAGAGGAGTTTACACAAGAGGCATAATGGGGACAGGATTTGACTCCAAAGTGCCAGGGCACAACCATGACTCCAGATGGCCTCCTCACAGATGGGTACAGACAGGATCTCCGTCCTATGGCAGTAGACGTTGATGAAAACTGTACATGTCTGTGGCCCTGTCAGACGGTGAGCTGCCGGACAGTGCTGACCTGTCTGAGGTCAACTTTGTGTCCTGGCACCTGCTCAACAGAGTGAATGAATGAATGAGCACTAGGCTGTGCTGTGAGATGTTCTGTTGGTTAAAATTCTCTGTCCCCCCATAGCAGACCCTGTTGGTGACTTTTGCCTGTATCACCTGAGATTCCTGTCCAATTTTACGTGCACCCACTCCCATGTTGCCTTCAATTCCCAGGGCCAGCACCGATGTCTCTGTCACAGGGCTGCCCCAGGCTGCCAGAGCCTACTTTGCTTGCACTCAGGACAGACAGCAGTGCCTGGAAACTTACGTCCTCTCAGAGGCAGCCTGTGGCCAATGACAGGTGTGTGGATGTAAACAGGGCGGCTCCTTTAGCCCTGATTGGAACAACTCTGAGGTATACCTACACTCTCCGGAGCCATCAGCCTCCCTCTGAACCTGGGCTGATCTTGGTGACTGATTGTAACCCACAGAATGCAGTTGAACCCAGAGAATGTCACTGCTGACTTCTGAAGCCAGCTCAGAAAAAGCCTTGCAGCTTCTGTCTTGGTCTCTTAGAACTCTTGTTTCCCAGACACTGCCTCTTGGAACACTTGTTCTTGGAACCCAACAGCCATGATAGGAAAAGCCCTGGACACATGCGAGGCCACATGCAGGCCCACTGGTCAACAGTGGCAGCTGCAGGTCACCGCAGCTCAGGAACTGTGTGTGTGAAGAAGCCTCCAGATGGTTCCAGCCCCCGTCATCGAGCCACTCCCGTCTTCGAGTCTTTCTAGCTGAGGCCCCAGACACAGTGGAACAGAAATGAGCTGTCCCTATTGCCCTCTTCAAATCCCTGACTCAAAGAATCCGTGGGCATAATAAAAATGGCAGTTGATTTACGCCACTGCACCGGGGTGCTTGACACCCAGCAATAGAAAACTGGAATAATAAACACTGCGTCCTCGCCTGGCTTCCTTCTTGTTCCTGTCCACCGTTTCCATTCTCCTGCCAAATTTTTCTGGGAACACATCCTAATAAACCCCTTTTATACTAATTTGTGTCTGCTTCAGGGGAACCTTACCTAAGGTACCCCGAGCCTCCTCTGGCCTGCACGCTGGGGCTGGGGAAGGAGTACCAGGAACTGGAAGGAAGAGCACAGACACGCCGCGTGGCTGCCGTCTGTCATCACCGAGCAGGTCTGACCTGGGAGACAGACACCGGGTGCGTGGTTAGCTCTGGGAGAACTGGGTAAATGTGTCAGCAAGGCCTGGCCTGTGGGGAGGAGCTGCAGGCGGGCCGCTGTGGCCTGCCCTTCAAAATGCCAAAGATGAACAAACAGAAAATGAGGAAGAAAGAGAAGGCAAGGCAAGGCGATGGGCCAGAGACCCGAGGCCGCACTGAGGCCATCTGTCTGGGAGCACTGCTGATCTGCTGGTCGCTGCGCAGACTCCTGGCCCCGGGACTGCGGCCTCAGGAGGGCAGGGGCTGGGCCACCCACTGTTCCAGCGCTGCCCAGACACTGCAGGAGAAAGGATCGAATAGCTTGCTCACGGAAGAGTCCTTGGGGTTTAAGGGCAATACAGGCATATGATTAAAAAAATTCACGCACATTTATATTCTATACCAAAGAACATATGGTAAAAAACGAACTCCATCCACCTCAACCCCCAGACCCGCGACTGCCCACTGTGGAAGCCATGGCCGTTCCAGTTTCTCGTGCATCTTCCAGACAGATTCTGTGCACACAGAAGCTTGTGTGGATGTACAGCCCTGCGCTCACGGACACGTTTTTCACACATTTGAAAATGTCGTAGCATAACCAGAGATGGGCTGGCGCTGGCCGTATCGGCTTCGAGAAGCCAACTGTGAAATTTCCAGGAGTTTTGTGAGCTGGTTGTTAAACATAGCTATGCTTAAAAATTAAATTATGTGACTTCATAATTAAATTAATTATATTATTAATAAAGGTAAATAGTCGAAACTCACGGCTTTCTAATTACTTTTCTACATCTTATCATTATCTATATGTTCTTGAGGTTATTTAGAGCTATTCATCTGTAGGGTGGAAATACCATATACTAGTGTGCTGTTTCCGTCTCCTCCCCACTCTGCCGTGAGGACATGCAGGTGGCTTCAAACTGGTCAGGGGGCAGTATTTACACTTTGGAAATCAGCAAACACTACAAATCAGAGCTTGATTTATGGGTTTGTTGATTGTCTAGACCCGGGGTCTGCAAACTTTTTCTGTAACGGACCAGACAGGGCCTGTCTTAGGCTTTGCAGGACGCGGTGTCTGTTGCACTGCCCGCCTGTATCTGCAGCGCAGAAGCCGCCACAGATGACACCTACGTGGATGCACGTGGCTGTGCTCCAGAGTATGTTTACAAAACCAGATGGCCGGCTAGATTCCGCTCGGAGGCCGCAGTGCTGACTCTTGGTCTAGACGAAGGAAGGTGGAGGGAAAATGATAATGATGCAGATTAAACTTCAAAGTGGGGTGTCCTGGTTACATGGGGAAGAGCACAAAAGCATGAGGAAACATGGTTCTGGCATTCAAAAACTATTACCTGATTTAGCAAGAAGTTGTTCATGCCATTGATAAACAGGTGAAGTTCCTACATACCTATTTGTTATTTTACTTCCATTTTACTCATGAGTAAAAATGAAATATCAACCAGCATTCATATTTTGAACCCCACTCATTTATCAATAATAGGAGCGACTTTTTCACTGATCAAATAGTAATCATGCTTATTCATAGTCTGATTTTGTGGCACAATTGTGGGCGATAAAATTATTAAAAACTTGACAATGGGATTTTTAAGAAATAGCAGGTCTCATAGCAGGGAATTTACAATGAAAAGTACTGTATATTTTATCTTTTGCAAATTGTGTGCTATAATCCTTTATATTAGTAAAATCTGTAATTATCTTATGCATGTATCTATGTACTTACAATATTTTTACATTACTAAACATTCACCAGCACAGCATCACATAAAACTGTTCAGAACTTCGCTTTTGTTCACTTAATGCATTTGGAAGAATCTTCTGTACATATAGATCCACCTCAGGCTTCTCAGCAACTATTTCCTTTTTAACAATTTTTACCATTTTAGATATGTTCCATATTTGTTTCACCAGTGTCTTACTGATGGATTTCTAGGCTACGTCAGCCTTTCACCAACAGAAGCAGTGTTCCAGTGAACATTTTCATACACATCCCATTGCACACGTACCTGTAGTCTAAATGCTTAGAATCAGAATCGTTGGACTAGAGCACAGGTATTTGCAATTGCGATAGATATTGACAAATTGCTTGTCAAAGACGTCAAACCAATTGGCACGTGCACTGAGAATGACCGAGAGTGCCTGTTTGTCTCTACTGTTGCCAACGTGGTATACTACTGCACTTTTTGATTTTGAAAATTCTGATGGATGAAGATGGTATCTTACTGGAATTTGACTTGCATTTCGTTTGTTTTGAGGGAGAGTAAACACTTTTTACACACTTGATCTTAGCCAAAAGGCTGACAAACAGTAACTTTTTCTTATGTTTAAATGTCGTTTGTACTATCAGCTTTGTGAACTATTTATTTAGTTATTAAAAATGAGTCTTTGCTTATTTTTTATTGTATTTTCTTACTAATATGCAAAATTCCTTTATGTCCTCCAACACAATATGAGCTCCATGAGGTAGGAAATTTTAATTGTTTTCAATTCGCACATACTTTGAATGATGTTTGGCACATAATAGTTGCTCATTAAATATTTGTTAATTAGTTAATTATTAAGGGATTTAGCCCCTTGTCTGTCATGTATGTGGCCTTATTCTCTCTCAGTTTGCCATTTGCCTTTTACATTGTGGTATTTTTTTTCTTGCAGGACTTTTTAATTTTTATATGGCAAAATTTAAAAATCTTTTCTCTATGGCTTTTATACCTTTGTGTCTTACTTGGAAAGGTATTCATTTCTAAAAAAACATAAATAATTCTTGTGTTACTCCTAGGAATTTATGATTTGATTATTTTTATGTTTAAATCTTTGAAACATCTGGAAATTATGTAAGGTAAGTGATAAAATAGGCATCTCGGACTTATTATTTTTCTGTTTGGCTGCCCGGTCGTCCTGACATGCTCATTGAGATATCTCGTTCCTCCAGTGGTTTGAAATTCCACTTTGTCATACACCGAATTCCCACATGTGGGTGGTCTATTTCTAGCCTCTCTAGTTCTCCATCTGCTTATCCATATGTTAGCGCCAAGCTGTTTTAATTATTAATGCCTACTCTTTTACATGGCATTTATAGCATCTGAGTGATCAAACACATGTAAACATCACAGTGGTTAAGCCATCTTTGGCCATAGGCCTAAAAGTATAGTTTAAAAAAAAAGTCTAAAGTGCTTTTGCAGACATTCATCTCACTTGATTTTTACAATACCTCTGCGAGAAAAGTGGTAGAAGTTGTCCCCATTTTACAGATGAGAAAGCTGAGGCTCAGAGAGGTGGGGACTTTTGCCCATGATCATTCACCTAGTATTTTGTGGAGTGGATACTACACAAGCTCTTAGTCTTCCCTGTAACAAAATATTGGTTTATGGCAAAATGCTTTAATAAAAAAAAATCTAAGATAAAAATTACCCCAAATCTTGTAATCCAATCAAATAGATGATTGATTTCCATATTGTCCTTGTTACACACTCACTGTCTCAGGCTGTGTTTTCCTCAGGTCTGATCAAGAAGCTCAGGTGAGTTAATGTCAGAAAACTTTGAAAAAGGTAACGACTTGTATATTAAGAGATTCCTAGCACGGCTCTTACCATGTAGCATTAGCTCAATAAGTGAAAAATAGCCATTATTTGTATTCTTATTCTTACTTTTTATTTATTTGAATAAGAGCGTGAGCTTTGAAGTAAGACAGACTTGAGTTCCAGTTTTCAATCTTCATTTAATAGCTGGGTGACTTTTGGCAAGTTACTTAACCTCTCTGAGCCTTTGTTCCCTCAGATGTAAAGTGGGCATTATGTTATAATAAAACTCTCAGGGGCTTTGTGATAATTAGATGAGATAATATGTGAAGCCTACCCCAGCATAGTGTCTGGCACATGGTAAACACTTAATAAATGTTAATGACTTCTCATTGATTATTTTCTCCTGAAGTTCCTCAACTTATTTTCTCACAAATGGGGACTGTTCCATGATTTTTTTTTCCCCAAGAAAACTACGTATAGCTAAATTCTCTAGTTATACCGTATTCACGGAGATCCTGTGTACCTAATGACTATTGCCTTATCTGAAAAAGTGGAAATAAAAATCAACTCAGGCTGCATTCTTTAATTTAGATTCCATTTATTCTTGCTAAGTCCCACTGGATCTGTTGGTATTGTTTTCTAAGAAAGGGTTTGTGCAATAAATTAATAGTGTAAATAATACTTGGGCAGAGTGCTGAAAATAATTACGGGAACTATTTCCAAGCATGCTTAAATACTTGAGCAGCACTATTTAAACACAGACAGTGTATCTGAGATCTCTGAGCCTCTCGTGTCCATTCATGAACTAGTGGTTCTGGCTAGCTGTGCACCACTGTCTCTCTCCACTCAGGGTGAGCTTGAGAGCAGGTCCAGCCCTGCCCATCTCCACACCCCGAGTGCTCGGTGTGGTGTGCCTGGCCAGGCGGGTGCTCAAGACACGCTTGTGGAAATAACAAATATGTTCCAGGGACTCTTGCCTAGAAACGCTTGGTCATTCTAGATCAAGTGATTAGTGAGAATGTCTGGACATTCCCAGGCAAACATCCTGTGTGGGGTTCCCCCAAATTCAGCTACACGCATCATTTCATTCTATAAAATCAGCTCCTCACTCCAATTTCCTAATTTTTTCCCCTGGTACCATTATTCTTCCAGGGTCAAAACTTGGAGTGCTTTTGCTTTCCTCTTCCCCCTCTTCTCCCTTCACATCACCCAGCCACCCAGTCCGCTCTCCCGCCTAAACGCGCCTCTGTCGTTGGCGCCTCTCTCAGTCGGACGGCATCCCCTCGCCAGGGCCTGTCGCCTACTCTGCAGTGCTGACGTGAGCTCACTCTGTTTAGCAGAACCCGCTTCCAATCTAAGCGTTTTTATTTCAGATGGTAATACGTTATGTTTCTGTCTTTTCAAATTTAAAAGTTGAGCAATACCAAAAGAAATATATAAGGAAAAAGATATTAATTTCCACTCATTTCCTCTCCAATTTCATGTCCTTAAAGGTTATCAGTGTTAACAGTTTGATATGTATCTTTCCATATGCTCCTCCATGCTCACATAAGAGTGTAATTTTTAAAAAACAGGTCATATAGTACATGTAATTCAATGGAGAAAGGATAGTTCTTTTAAGAAATGGGACAGGAGGCTGGGTGCAGTGGTTCATGCCTATAATCCCAAAACAGCCAAGAGTTCAAGACCAGCCTTGGCAACATAGCAAGACCCTGCCTCTACCAAAAAAACAAAAAAAATAGATAAATAATTGGCTGGATGTGGTGGTGTGCACCTGAATGTAGTCCCAGCTACTCGGGAGGCTAAGGTAGGAGGATCACCTGAGCCCAAGAATTTGAGGTTGCAGTGAACTATGGTCATACAACTGCACTCCAGCCTGGGCAACAGAGTAAGACTCTGTTTCTAAAAAAAAGAGAAAAGAAATGGAAAGGCAGGAACAAGTGGGTATCACAAGGGAAAAATGAACCTCTAAACTTATCTTGCACTATACATAAAAATGAAAATCAAATAGATCATAGACCTAAAAGTAAAACTTAACGTTTTTAAAAGAAAACACAGGAGGAAATCTTTGCAACCTTGTGGTGGCAGGCAAAGATTTCTTGGAACACAAAAACACTAGGCATAAAATAAACAATTAAAAAGTTGGGTTTTGTCATCAAAGATAAAAATGGCTCTTTGAAAAAAATACCATTAAGAAAATGAAGACTCAAATTACTGACTTTTAGAAAATGTTTTACAATACACATATCTAAGAACTTGTGTCAAAAATACGTAAAGAACTCTTAAAATTCAACAATAAGAAGATAACCAAACTAAAAGAATAGGCAAAAGACTTGGAAATTCACAAAAGATATTCAAAGACATACAAGCATCAAATTGCCAATAAGTACATGAATTATTATTAGTTATTATTATTATCATTATTAGTTTTCATGAAAATGCAAATTAAAACCTCAATGAGATACATTGTTAAGTGGTTAAAATGAAACAGACTGACAATACCAAGTGTTGGCAAGGATGTAGAGCAATCTCATACATTGCTGGTAGGAGAACTGTTTGGCATTTCCTTATAAAATTAAACATATTCTTACCATGCGAACCAGGGATTTCTCTCGTAGTTACCCAAGAAAAACAAGAAAACAAAAAAATGTTTGCTCTAAGACTTGTACACAAATGTTAATATCAGCTTTATATAACAGGCAAAACCTGAAAATAACCCAAACATTCATCAACAGGTAATTGTAGTATATTTATACAATAGAATAACACTCAGAAATGGAAAGTGGTGAATTGCTAATACAGGCAACAGTCTGATGACTCTCAAAATAGGATGCTGAGTAAAAGAAGCCAGATTCAAAAGAGTACACGCTGTATAATTCCATTTATATCAAATCTTAAAATAGGCAACATTATAATAATCTGTAGGGACAGAGAGCCATTCAGTGGTTTCCTGGCACTGCTAGAAGGATTAACTGCAGAGGGGGCGCAAAGGAACATTTTGGGTGATGGAAACATTTGATACCTTGATTGTGGTGGTGGGGAATCCATGTGTGTATTTGTTAAAACTCATTGAATGGTACACCTAATACGTGTATTTTATTGTGTGCCGATTATAACTCAATGAAGTCTCTGTCTATGTGTAACAAGAGCATGCTATATGTGTTATTCTGCCTTTTTTTGGCTTAACAACATATTGTGGACATTGCTCTGGGTCAACGCAGAGACCTAGCCCAGTCTTTTTAATAATTGCATAATATTTTGTAGTATGGATAAATTCTTTTTTATGTACATTTAGAATGTTTTCCTCACAAACAAGGCTGCTATAAACAGCTCTGTATGCATGTTCTTATACACTAGGGTTTTTATTTTTGAAAGTGTGGATTTTCAAAGGTTACATTGCTGGTTCAAGGGGGCATGGGCCTTTAAAATTTTAACAGATGTTGTCAAATTTTTTTCTGTAAAGGAAAGACACCGTCATCAGTAATATATGAGAACATCTCTTCCCCCAACAGCACTGTATATTATGGTTTTTCCCATTGATTTTATTGTTTTAATTTGTTTAATTGTTTTAATTCTCTTGCTACCAGATGTGCTGACCACCCTTTTTGTTCCTTTTTATTTTCTTTTGAGGATACTTGGATTTTATTTTCTGTTAATCGCCTGTTCATATCCTTTGCTAAATTTTCTGGGGAGTAGTTCTTTTTAAAAATTCGATTTTTCTATCAATATCTTAGCAGAGCTCTTTGTGTAGTACTTATTTTGTTATCAAGAAATAATTTTTGTCACCTCTCTTGCCTGTCATATTATTTAAGGAACACAATGTAGTCATTGAACAGACCTTTCTGAAATAACCCCTAAGGCAAAGCCCCACCTGAAATTTATAAACTGCTAAGAGTTATCAGAAGAGAATTTTTCACTTTTTGACTTTACATAAATTTCTGATAATTCAGGTATACCTTCACCTAAAAATGAAAATATACAAACAAGGTTGTAGAAATCAAACACTGTATTCAATAGTACAGTTGCTTCAATGTAGAATATTGCTCTCTTTTAGAAAGAAAAAACTAAGAGGGCATTGCCACATGGCACCAACACTAGATCAATGTCACTCCAACGTGATGAGGAAAACATTCTATTCATTAATAATGGAATAAAGTTTCAATTTTTTATACTGGGTATTTCTTATGTTAAATTTTTTTCCATGTTTCAGTTGAAGGACTGGCAGGCCCCTAAAACTTCTTTAATGGTGGCAATTTTTTCGCAAAACATACTCCAACCCATCAGAGAATCTGGCAGTTTCTGGAATTGCTCATCCATAAAAATCCCAATGGGTGCAGCTGCCTCCCATGACTGGAAGAAAAAAGCGCTTGAGTTTAGAATGTTCGTGTATTAGATCAGCCCAGGATTAGGAAACGCAATCCTTTCACCGTGACAAGCGGTGGCTCTTTCCTTCTCCTTTTACCACGTGCCCTGAAGCTGCAGGCTGGACGACTGCAGCTTCCACACTGAGAAGCTGGGCCACTGAGGCACAGGGGACTCCTCCACCCCCTGCCCCCCAACGGAGACAGCATTCCCGCCCCTCCCCCCATGGAGACAGCTGCGGAGCATGCAGCCACTAGGGCTTCCCTTCCCCGTGGATACACCCTGCGGAGAGGCTGGCTCAGCACAGTCCCTGGACGCTGGGCGACAGACCACAGCTGAGACACTGTGGACAACCTCCAGTCCAGCAGTGGAGGTATACCTGAACAACCTCCAGTCCACTTTGCCTACCTTTGCTGACCTAGCTTTCTAAAACTCTTTCTCTTAAACCACTTCCCTCCCAAACTACCAGCAGTTTCCCTGCTATCTCCTGGGTGAAGAACAAAGTCATGTCAGGGACTTTATAACCTGATCCCCAGCCTGATCCCATGCCCCTGCCCCACAGCGCAGCCCTGGAGTCCACCAAGGCCACCCCTCCCCTTCACAGGCTGGCTGGGCCCAGCCTTGCCCAGGATGGTCCTCTTGCCCCGCACACCTCGCCCAGTCTCTCCACCCTTCGTGCCCTGGCTTAGGGGTGCACTTGTTCGTAAAACACATCCCCGATTCTCCTGGTCTGTGCTGAGTGCTCTGCCACTTGAACTTCACGAGGATCTCTTAGCATTTATCAAGGTTTTACACTGTGTTACCTTTTGGACATTACTGTCTTGTGAGCTTTTGTTTCTTCTCTCTGCGTTAGCGTGTGGGATCCGCTCGATGACCGGGCGTCTTTCCCGTTTCTCTCCTCGTCCTCAGTGCTGTGGTGGCGCTGAGCATTCAGACGCGGATGCATGAAGGCCTGTCTCATCAAATTATTAATATATCCCCGTAGTCGTTGGTAGTAACACGGAATTTCGTTGTGAGAATGCTGTAGTTCAGATTAAGTAATTCAGACTTGCTCGCTGCCAGTTGTCCTAAGTTCTTGCTCTCAATCTTTCGGTATTTTTGAGAACTCACTGGTAGCAAGGCACTACCTACTGCGAAGGGACAGACTGGCAAGAAAAAACCAGAGCAAACCCTGCCCCCAAACCTCCTTCCATAACAAAAACCTGCAGTGCGTGGCCTCATGTGGCTAAAAGTTTTGTGGCATCAAAGAACCACGCGAGAAGTGCAGACTTCCCCAAGTGGGAGATGCCACAGACAAAGGCCACATGGTGTTTTGAGAGCCTTGAAGAGGAAACTGCGCAGGTGGGAAGGTGACAGAGGCTTCTCTTAGGAGGCAGTTGTTGTGCTATGGACTGAAGGAAGCTAGGAGTTAGCCAGGGAAGGTGGGATGGAGAAGGGAAGGGAGGGCTCCAGCCAGGGGACAGTGCTGGCGGGAGGAGGCCACAGTCAGAGAAGGGGAACAGGTTCCAGAGATGGATGGGGCTGTATAGTGGGGCCAGGCCAGACACGCAAGGTTTTGTAGCTTGTGTGGTTTCAATGGAAGAACTGGACACGTGACTGGCATGGGGGAGCAAACACCCTGGCTGTAGTATCAACAGTGGAGGGGCGGGCACAGGGAGGGGGCGGTCAGGAGCCCAGCTGGAGGCTGCTGCGGAGGTCTAGGTGAGGGATGATGGATGCTTGTGCTAAGATGGCAGGAGATGAAGAGAAGTTTCATGATTAAGAATCAGCAGGGCTCAGTGATGTGTGGGCTCTAGAGGTGAGGGAGAGAGAAGTATACGCGGGAGCTGAGGTTTCTGAGGAGCCATAGCAGGGTGGATGGTGGTACCATTCATGGGCATGTGACACTGACAGGGGTCTGGACTTGAGAGGCGTGAACATAACTTTGATTTTGGATATGTCAAGCTTGAAGTGCTTTCTAGAGATCTGCAGAAGAACCTGCTAATACTTGACCATAGCCATCTCCCCCTTGTTCTTTTCATAAGAACTTCTCCTGAATTTAAGTGGCTATAAGTCTGCTCGGTTAGAGAAGGCATTTCCCAACCTTCCTTGAATTTAGGTGTGTCCATAAAATTAGCTTCTGGCCAGAGGAACATGAGTGGATGTGATGTGTGTAACTTCTGGCTCATGCCTTTACGAGGATGCAACTGAGGCTGCCCCCTGCCCTTGTCCCCTCCCCTTTCTGCTGGTGGGTCTGCAGATGTGGCAATTGGGGTTGGAATGACCACCTTGGATCCAGAGCTGGGAGCCTTGTATCAAGCATGGCAGAACCTCTCCTTTGGCTTGGGCCCGCCTATCAGTAGACTGTGACTTGAGAGGGAAATGAACTTCTACCTTTTCGAAGGCATTGTATTTTTGATAATATTTTGGATACTTATACAATATCCAAGGGAGATGTCAAGTAAGCATTCGGCTATATGATTCTGGAGCTGAGAGGAGAAGTCTGCCAAGGAGGTGTGAATTTGAGAATTCTTGAAATGTAGGAATAATAAAAGCCATGAGTGTGGATGAAATTGTCTAAAGGGAGAGATTAGAGCAAAGAAGAGGAGTGGTCTGGAATACAGCCCTGAGCGGTTCATGCCTGGAATGGCCGGATTTGAGGAAGGTGAGTGACGGAAGGAAACTGAAAAGGCTTAGCTAGAGCGGTAGATGGAAACCCCGGGTGGAGCAGACTCTCACAGTCCCTGAGCGGACAGGGAGGGAGCGGTGGGCAGTGCAGAACTCAGACAGTGCCCTTTGGTGAGCTTGGCCAACAAGAACTGGGGTGTGCTTGTCAAACCAAGGGCTTGTTTGCCCGTGGAGATTATTATTGCTAATGCCACGGCATAAAAACTGTGCACATCTCTGGCAGGAACACAGGATCTAATTATTATTTCTCAGTCCAATTTTCATGATAAATTATCCAGAAACATTAAAATTGCCAAACTTAGCCTGGTGCTTCATATGAAATCCTGAGCAACTCTAAGTGTCTTTGTATCATTTCTACAGATTCTAAAAATCCATTTTTTAAAAATTAAAAAATTTTAATTGTGGCAAAAAAATACAACATAAAATTTACCATCTTAACCATTTTTTAGTGTATAGCTCAGTAGCGTGAGGTATATTTACATAACAGATCTCCAGAACTTTTTATCTTGTACAACTGAAACTATCCTCTTTAAACAACTCCCCATCACCCCCTCCCCAGCTCCTAGCATTCCCCATTCTATTTTCTGTCTCCATGAATTGACTCTAGGTACCAAATACAAGTGGAATCACATAGATTTGTCCTTTTGTGACTGGCTTGTGTCATTTAGCATAATGTCCTTAAAGTTTGTCCTTGTAACATGTGTCAGAATGTATATACAATTCTATTTTATGTACATACCACACTTTGTTTCTACAAATTCATTTAAAAAGAATTAATCTTCTAAACTCTTGTTCCTCTGATAAAGTTTCTTCTGGCCTTGTGTACCTAGAAAGCAAGTAGAAGAAAGATGGCAAATTTGATACTAACTTTCTTCAGGAAAACTGACCCTCTAAATAGGCACTGGCAAACTTTTCCTAGAAAGTATTTTCAGCCTTGTGGGCCATGTAGCCTCTCTCCTGACCACACAACCACTCACACAGCTCCTCACCCTGCAGCAAGTCCACCTGTCCCTTGCATTTCTGCAGTTATTGCGTATGTGTTTATGAGTGTTGTCCCTGCTAGACTGTGAGCTTTGAAGGTAGGGGCTGAGCACCCCCACCCTCCAGGAGCTCCTAGCATCTGGCACATGACCGAACACACAGTGAGGACTGCACATACGGCTTATTCCCTATGCGTCATGTAACTGAGGGGTACCCATGATGTAGGAAATATGATATTTGCCGACTGATTGGCTAACTTCATCTTAAGCTGAGGGACTGTCCCTGCAGTGTCCAGGACCTTGGGAAGGAGTTAGGTCACACATATTTGCCTGGAGGACAATGTCCAGCCATATAAAATATTGGCATGTCATTTTAATCTGTGGCATTCTCTGCAATAAGATGTTCTCTACCCAGTGTCTTCTAACAGACTGTCGGGGTTTAGATGTCAATGTGCCACATCTAAAATAAGAATTTAAGACAATGTGATAGCATCCTGAGGGAAAAGGGTACACGTGTTCTCAGGATAATGTAAGAGTTAATGGCTTATGTATTAGCATAAAAAGAAACGTCTCATCCCTCTTCTTTCTGTTCCTAGTGACTTCCTAGTGACCTCCGGAGCTCCTGAACGGGGTTTTGCTTGTAGGTCCTTACCCTGGGGCCCGGCCAGTGGGGAGGTGGTGACCTCTCATCCTCGCTCCGCTCAGTGTGGGCTGCTCTTCCTTGAGGGGGTGCCTTTTTCTGATTCATACACAGGTGTTTTATGGGCTTGCTGTGCCTGGGCTGGCTCCTGCCATCCAACTTTTGTATAACTTTTTGTCTGACATATGAAATAGTCTCCTACCTAGTCTTTCTGTCTCTGAGTTTTCCCTCATATAATCTTTTCCCCAACTACTGCTGGATTAACCTCATCATTCCCATGCTCAAGTTCATTAATACCTGATAAGCGCACAATGCCTTGCAGATTTCGCAGCCCAGACTCCAAGCCTTCCCAGGTCTGCCTCTGCCTCCCACCAGACACCCCATACTTGCTGCACCTGAGCTGGGTACTGGCTGGCCTCGTAGCCTTTCGGGGATGGTGATCAGAGTAACAGTGACAAATATTTAGTGACTCCTAAATAAGTGCCAGGTATTGTGGCAAGAGCTTTGCATTCCCAATCTCATTGACTTTCTGGAACAACTCTCTGAGACAGAGTCTACAAACCGACATTCTTGCAACCCTGAAGAGCTTTGCATGCCTGTCTCCTTTACTAGAACAACTCTATGATGTAGATTCTACAAAACCACATCCGATGCATCCCCAAGGCTCTTTGTATCTATTTTATCTTTTACATGCATCATCTCATTTAACTGTCTCAAGGACTCTGTGCGGTACGTATTATCATCCTCATTTTTGAGCTGAAAACATCGAGGCTCAGAGATGTTAAGTCATTTCCCAAGGTCATATATAAATTAAGGCGCCACCTTAATTTACTCAGGCCTCTGTTGGCTTGCGACCAAAGGCTGCACCCTAACAAGACCAGTGGCTCTTAAGTGGAATTACACAAAAGATCTCTGATCACTGGGACCTGATTTAAAATGGGCAGCAACTCCGGAGATTCTGCTTCCATAAATCGGAGGGAAGTCCAGGAAAATGCATTTTTCACAGTTTGGGTGATTCTGCTGCAGATGTTGTGTGGACCATGCCTTGAGAAACACCATGCTAGCCTGTCCTGTCTGAGTCATGAGCATTTACCTCTTCCTCTGGCACACTGCGGCCAGCACATCCAGCTGCCTCTGGGTCATCAGTGTCAAGTGTGAGGCTTCCTTTTTTTTCTTCCTTATAAATCATAATTCTTTTTATCTTATTTTCTTGCCTTGTTTTAAAACTTTATTTATTTTTAATTAATAATCAAAAATTGTATATATTTATGGAGTACATTGTGATGTCTTAATGTATGTATACATTGTGAAATGAGTAAATCAAGCTGATTAACATATCCATCATCTCACATAATTATGTCTTTTGTGATGAGAACATTTAAAATCTACTCTCTCAGCACTTTTCAAATATACAACTCATTGTTATTCATTATAGTCATGATCCTTGACAATAGATCTCCAGGGCTTACTCCTCCCGTCTACCTGAAACTTTGTACGCCTTGACCGACATCTACTCCCTGTTTCTGTGAATTTGACTTTTTTAGATTCCACTAATATGGAGATCATGTGCTATTTGTCTTTCTGTGCCTGGCTTATTTCATGGAGCATAATGTCCTCCGAGTTCATTCATATTGTCACAAATGAGATATTTCCTTTTTATTTGTTGTAGCAAGAGGAAGTGCCTCCATTTCATCCTGAAGAGGCCCTGAAGTCTTCAATTTGGATTTAAGAAGCAGAGCACAGACCTACTTCACACCATCTGAAATAGCAATCTGCTTTTTCAGAAAGACAGTGCTTCCCACTCTGATTATGGAGGTCAAATTGAAACAATTTTCTGAAAGAACATTGAAAGCATTGGTTATACATTGAGATCGGCTTGGCCAGTGATGGATCAATAAATGCTTTGAAAAGCCTTGATGGCTCCTGGTCTTCCTGACAGGTTCAACAGAGTGCTAACAGTCAGTGGTGGGCTAGCTGCACCTAAAGCCTGAGTGTTTGAGTCACAGACCCTGCTACGATTCTTGAGAGCATGAGAGTAGTGTTGAGTCTGTAGTCAATGGACTATGGATCTGAATTTGGGCGGTCTGGCAAGGTGCCCTTTTAGGACCATACTGAAGGCATTAATTGAGGGGAAGAACCTTGCCTGTATCATGATCAACCACAGAGCATCAAGCCAAAGAGGATATTCTTAAGTCTTAAATCTCATGGAGTTTCCTTCACTAGGTTTCTGACTTGCTTGGGCCCTAGGACCCCTTTTTTCCTTCTAGCTTCTTCCTTTTGGAATGGGAATATCTGTCCCCTGATGGGACAGGCAGAGGGTAGTTTCCCATTCTGGAAGCAGATAATTGTCTGGCTTCACAGGTTGACAGATGCAGAGGAATTTTGCCTAAGGATGAATCATACCCCAACTCTTGCCCATATCGATTTAGAGACTATTTGAAAAAGATTTTGGACCTAGAATTGATGCTACACTTTTGAGGATGTAGGGATGGGGTGAATGTGTTTCACCTGTAAGAAGGGCATGCATTTAGTGGGGCAAAATTGTTAATTGTGTCCTCAAGTTCGTGTGTTAACATCTTAACCCCCAATAACCTCATAATGTGACCTTATTTGGAAGTAGGGTCGTTGCAAATGGAATTAGTTAAGATAAGGTGATACTGGAGTAAGGTGGGCCTTAATCTAGTGTGACTGGTGTCCTTATAAAAGAAGACAATTTGGACATGGCCCTGCACACAGGGAGAATGCCACACGGACACGGAGGCAGAGATTTGGGTGATGCGTCTACAAGGCAAGAAAGCCAAAGACTGTCAGCAAACCACTGGAAGCTAAGGGAGAGGCATGGAATAGATTCTCCTTCATAGCCCATCTGACACCTTGATCTCAGACTTCCAGCCCCTAGAATTGTGAGAAAATAAATTTCTGTTGTTTGATCTACCCCATTTGTGGTGCTTTGTTATGGCGGCTTTAGCAGACTAATACAGATTTTGGCAGGATTTAAACGTTTCTGGACACAAAACTTCCTCTCTAAAGACTGTCTTTGTGCCTATGTTAATCAATTAAGGACTCCATTTTGAAAAAATTCTAAGATACAAGGAAACATATCACAGAATTAGAGTTTAATTCCAAACTGTCAATAAAGGTTGGTATTTCTACAAAGTCTCTCCATGAAGCTGTGGAATAAGCAATGTCAGCCCAGAACTCTCCCTCATGACTGGGCCACAGAGCTAAGCATTACTGGAAATCTGTTATGACCTGCAGTAGAGTCTCTTAAAAATAAAGTTCTAAAAAACCCTTAAATGTAGTGAATTTTGGAGTGTTCTCTGAGCTCCACTGGGATACTCTCTTGTTAACCATGCCAAGGTATTTTTGGCTGGTCTGGAGTCAGAAAAGCAAGGCCTCAGTGTCCTGTACCCAGTGGCTGGGGCAGCTTTCATGTGTCCACCATCTGTCCCGTGGTGGGTAGCCAGATGGGGTCTTGCGGGCTCCTTATACAAAAGATGTGAGCTCTCCCTGGGCTACCATGTGAGAGGATTTTGTCATGGTAAGAGCTGAGTGTAAGTGATTGTTTCCTTCTTTGATGAAAGGTATATTTCTAACGGCAAGGCACACAGAGAAACAGTGTGCCCAGTCTAGCTATGGAGCCATCCCAATCCTTGCAAATACAAAGGAGGGTGTGTTGAATGTAGTTCCAAACAACTGTGAAGTTGGTCCCAGGATCCTTGACAAGGACAATATGGTTATGGAGACACACCAGACTCCTCTGGACAAGTTGCTGCATCTGATCAGGGAGGAATGCGTCCTCATTGTACCATGCCTGGAAATCCCTGCGACATCACTGAGGACACCACTGTCAGCCTGCCCTTGTCTCAGTGGAGATCATATTGGACTGAAGCTTTAGATGTGAGAGAATTTATAGAACCTGGGGCTCCTGGGGATGGGTGATGTTAAAGCTCTACAGAAGGGACAGCAGCAGGTCTTGGTGTTTAGCTCTCCATTCTGCATCCTGCCAACCAAAATTCCTCGTTTCCACGATGCACAGCCCAGGGAGCCCATGTGGACGGGGAGTGCATGCAGGCGTTTGCTTTCTGAAGCTTAGCACAGCCCAGCTGCTGATTTGCCGACATCGCCAGGGTTGGTGGCACTAGTTCGTTCAGCTGGAGTAGACTGTTTTTCTCTGGTAGGAATGCTGGAGGCAAGAGGAAGAAATGCCCTCACCCCTCGCCATCCCCAGTTCCGTTTGCTGGCACAAACTACTGGCACAGACTACTTGGCACAGACTACTTGGCAGGGAAACTCAAGAAGGAAGAAGAGAAGAAGGGACAGGGCCCAGGTGGACCTGAGAGCAGACAGGCGGGTGGCCGGCATGGGCCTGATGTGTGAGGTGCTGTGTTTGGTGCCTTTAGGAGGTGTCCGTTAGTGTTGCCATGGAATTGCTGGGGGTCAGAAATGCGCACTTAGCTGTCCAAGTCACACCAGGGCAGAGCCGGAGTGTGAACAAGAGCCCTGTGGCTCTGGGCTCTCTGCTTCCTCAGTGAGGCATAGGATTTGGCCTCCTGAGGAAGCAGCTTTCTGGGGATGCTTGGGCAGAAGAGGGGTGGAACTGAGGAGTCCTGCAGGTGGTGGGGCTGGCAGGTGGCTTGGTGCCCCCAGCCCAGCTGAGGTCAGCTCAGGCACCCAGCGCCTGCCATGGAAGGAGAGCCTGCCCATTACAGTGTCTTCCCGCTCCTTGGGAACTCTCTGAGCCTTTTGGTCCAGATTGAAGATAAAAAGTCACCTCCTAGGAGGAAGCCACATACAGGCCAGGTCTGGGAGAATGATGGAAAGGCTGGAGGTGCAATCTGCCCAGCAGATACTTCACCCTGTTTGGATTCCCAGCAGCAAAATTTTAGAAGCAGCCACATGAAAAGTGAGAAAGCTGGTTTTGGCCATGGTTTGGGTAATGGGGGGAGAATGTGAGGGAAACCTCCAGGTTGTGCCAAGATTTTCAAGCAGGAGCGACAGCTCTTTGGCTCAAACGACGGCAGAGCACTTGTTGCAGTGCTGTCTGCCAGGCGGCCGCCCACATTCTGGGTAGACAAAGGCAACGTCAACCCCCCAACCCTTTGAGCACATCCCTTTTAGACTCACATTTGGATCTGCCCCATGAGCAACACTCTGTGGAGGTTTGGAAGGGATTTTTGTGTTGCAACAGTGTTTTCTAGCTGGTTGCCTAACTTGAGTGGTGAGTCTGCAGAGTGTCGGGAGGATCTGAGCTCAGATGATGAGGCCACGTGTACTGTGGTGCTGACCAATTTATGCACAGCATTGTGGGATGGTCTCAGCCATGTTGAAAATGTTTCTGAAGGCCACCAACAAGTTAGTGCACATACTCAGTGCATGGGACATAGTCTACAGAAGTTTGGAGCTCTCCATGTTTTCTTTAGAGTGATGGTTCCCAGCCAAGTGATCAAAACTGCTTTTCCTAGCTCTTCTTGCTCTCCCACCATTTGCTGTTAGTTCCTCCTGAAAGGAGGGAGGAGCGTTTTATTCCTGCTGGCAGCATCTCGGCCACAGTGCTGCATGCTCGCTGCTCCCCCAGCAGCTTTGCAGATATGCAGTGCTGGTTAAGTGATTGCTGAAGCGGGTGATAGGAAATGCTGCTTCAAACATGCTAACCTAGGTACATAAAAAACCCTCTCTTAAAATAAGTGTTGATGATCAGAAGAAAAGGGAAAATTGGAAATGGTACTTGACTCTATACTTCCAACTATCCCGACCTATATTCTGGTAGTTTCCTTATGTGGAAGGGCATTGAACAACATGGTTGTTTTTTTTTATTTTTTCCTATATTTGGTACTGGCTATAGACTATCCATTTTGGGTCTGAATGGCTCAGTCTGGCAGTTGATGATCTCATTCCATTGGACAGTTTGATCCAAAGAGAATTTCATTAATTACACTCAGCACAACAAATGTGCCCAGGAATCTGCTTCTGTGCTTGGAGAATAATCCCACTTTATAAACAATGCACTTTATTTAGCACAGTGTATGCATGGCAGACACTGACGTGATTAACTGCTCTCCTGGGAGCAGGGGTGGGCGAGATTGGAGAGGAGGTTGGAGGGAAATGAGCATTTGGTCTGTTTACTGGAAGACGGCAGCAGCACGCATCTGCCCTGCTCTGCACCTCACTGATAGGGTAACAGGATTTAAGCCCTTTCCCTGAAAGACGCAACTCAGCACTGAATGGGTCAGTCCAGGGCCCACGTCCTTCTGGGGAAAACCCAAGTCTGTTGGCTGCAGCCACACGGGTGACAGGCAGGCTCAGCCACCGTGCCTGCAGGCCCTCCCCGTGTCTCTGAGTTCGTTCACCGCCACAGCAAGTGTTTGACAGATGCTTCCTCTGTGTCACCTTCTGTGTTAGGTGCTGGGGATACACTAGGAGAAGGTCCTATTCTTAAGGAAGTTCTAACCCTACAATAAACCCATGATTATGGGACAAGAAGTGGAATGAGGAGGTTCACAGCATCCTCTGAGCACACGGAGGCCGATACTTACCCTGGGAGGGGAGTAGTGGGCTGTGCTTGGTCGTCTGTTCATTCTCCAGAAGTCTGTTGACAACCGTGTCTATATTTGCACACAGTAGGCTCTAACTTAACTATTAATTTTGGAAAGAAACATTATCATAGAGTTTCTCTCTCTTTCTCATCTCCTCTTTTCTCTCTCCTCTCTTTTCATTTTTTCTGTCTCTCTGCCACATGAAGCTATGAACAGTGGTCATCTTTTCAAAGTTAGTCCTTAGAATTGGGACTGAGCCAAATGGTCTTGGGGGCTGGACAAGCACCCAAGTCTGATGGCCAAGTTGGAGCCAGGGAGCCCGAGGCCCGGCATGGTGGGAAGCGAGGGCACAGAGAGGCGTGGGAGCAGAGGCTGTATGAAGGGGAGGAGGCTGGCAGCCCAGGAGGTCTGCAGAGGGAGAGGAGCAGAAACAGAGCAGAGAGCCGGCCACCCAGCAAGGCCTCCTGGGCACTCAGCATCCTCCTGGCCTGGCCAGCAGCTTCTCACATGCTTTCTTCCCTGCAGCAGCCGTCTGACAACAGGCTCCCCTGTGAACTGCAGGAGGCGCTGAAGAGGGAGGAGTTTTGTGAGGAGCCACTGCTGTGAGGAGTTTAGGGAGGAAGAAAGGGCAGGTCTGGAATCCAGTCTGAGGCATTTTTTTTTGGTTTATTTCCTGGAGTGTGGCTCTAAACAAGGAAGTCCTACAAACTTCTGAGGGCTTCAGTTTGCAGTAACTTCTTAGAGAGCTCGGAACATCAAGGAACAACATCTCCTTGGGACACACAGTTGTGGATGGGCTTTCATCTCATTCTCTTGAGCTGATTTCCTTCCACTGATTATTGTTATTATTATTTTTAGAGGAGATGCTGTTTGTTTGGCCGCATGGAACTGTGAGAACTCAGCCTTGGAAGGAGGCCCCCCCTCCAGACTCTGGCTGGAGCAGAGGAAATGCCTTTCAACACTAGCCCCGAGGAATTCCTGTGATGCTGGTTCCATTCTGGTCAAAATGAAGATGAAAGGACGCAACCCAGTGTTGAGAAGAACTGTAATTTTGATTCTGAGGGAGGCACAGCTAGACGAAAAGTCAGGCTGACCTTTCACCTGTTGTGTGAGTGGAGGGCACATCCTACCACAAATCAGACAGCCACTGTGCGTCGCACTTCCGCCTTGGGCCCCATCTCTAAAATCAAAGCCACGTAGACCGGAAGAAACAACCACGAGTTTCCCACCAAAGCGTTGTGAGATAATATTATTGCACGTCGGCCTCCTTTTTGGCTCTGTGTGTCTGTAATAATTTTAAACATGGGATTAGGAATAGCTACTTTCCTAGAGAAAACTTCCAAATGGAAAAACAGGATGACTTGTTTTGGGTAACCACAGACATTTCTATTTGGAGGGTTGTTTTTTACTCCCTCTGACTCCCATCACCTCTGATATAGGTAACTCCATGAACTTTATTACTTCTCAATTTGGTATTCTTTTTAAATTTTTAAATTGTGGTAATATAAACATAATATAAAATTTACCGTAATAACCATTTCTAAGTGCACAGTTCCATACGTGCCGTCACCACCGCCCATCTCCAGAACATTCTCGCCATCCAAGACTGAAGCTCTGTCCCCACGAAACACTAACTCCTCATTCCCTCCCCACCAGCCTCTTGCAACCCCCATTGTACTTTCTATCTCCAGGAGTTTGATTATTCTACCTCATAACAATATTTATCATTTTGTGACTGGCTTATTTCACTTAGCATAATGTCCTCATGGATTTGGTATTCCTTTACCTTGTCTTTTATTTATTTTTGGACCCAGAACCTTGTTCTGTTGCTCCAGGTAGAGTGCAGTGGTGTCATCGTAGCTCACAGCAACCTCAAACTCCTGGACTGAAGAGATCCTCCTGCCTCAGCCCCCTGAGTAGCTGGGACTACAGGCGCGCGCCACCATGCCCGGCTAATTTTTCTACTTTCAGTAGAGACAGGGTCTTGCTCTTCTTCAGGCTGGTCTGGAACTCCTGAGCTCAAGCAATCCTCCCATCTCAACCTCCCAGAGTGCTAGGATTATAGGCGTGAGCCACTGCACCCGGCCTACTTTGTCTTTAAAATAATATTGCCGCTTAACATCTGCGGGCTACCCCATTTAGACTTTGGAAAGGTCATCAATGGAATTTTAAAAATATTCTCTAAGCCTGGAAATTTTAAAGACAAGCATGTATCTATAAAGCACCACATTGCTCTCTGCAGAGCAGAACATCTCAGAGGTGAAAAATCAAATGACTGGATGCCTCCCTGGTGAAGGAGAGGGTCGTGTTAAGGGGCACCAGCTGCGAACCTCCTGTACAGCAGGGCGCTGAGCCCGCAGGCCCCCAGCCAGGGCAGGGGACGCTCTGCAGATGTGCGCTGCTCACGGCTGGTGCTGGTGGTCACGATGCTCTCCTGGGGCTGTGGCGACAGCTGCCAGTGGAGCGGGGCTGCCAGCGGCTCTGGAGGGAGGCATCTGGCCGGGCTAGTGCCAGAACGGGAGAACAGAAGGCGGCTGCGTGGAAGCAACACGAGGGCAGAAGCAGAGGACACAGAAAAAACACCCTCGACCTTCTTGCACGCCCACCTCCAAAGCACAGTGCCCCCAGCTCAGTCATTGCGTCTCCTCAAAGTCAGGGAAGCTGTTTTTCTTCTCTCTGTTCAGCTCAGCAGCTTGTTCTTGGACAGAGAGGGCTCATGCCCAGACAGCTGCCCAGCAAGTCACACAAACGCTGCAACAAGGGGGGCTGGTCCGGAACACCAGGCTGCGCATCTCACAGACGTGGCCTTTCCAAGCTCTTTGGGTTTTCTTATGTCTCGTCAGCAATGCAAATAACCTTTAAGGACCCTGACAACGTCTTTTTCAAAGACATGTAATTCGCTACTGTCAATAGCACAGATTTCCCACCCCAAAGAGCCAGTGTCAAATTGCTATTTATCAAATCTTTTATACTCTGATGACTAATGGAAAATACAATGGCAATTTGTTACTGTTTTGGCATTGTTTGCTATCAGAAATGACACTGGAACAAAGGGGTAATCAGTTACGATTGCATTCAAAATTAATTCTCTCCCGAGGGAGTGTACACATTCACATATCAATAGCAGTTGATAACCATTATGTGTATAGCCTTTATAAATTATCTATGTAGTAATTTTCACTTTAAAAAACTGTGTTCCCATCCATCAGCTCATTTTGGCACCCTAAGAATGTTTATGATACTGCTTCAGTTGGAAAAAATGAGACTTAAAAGAGAAATGGCTGTCTAAGGCCATACAGGAAGTCGACTGGGGCTAAAATGTAGATCTCTCGAGTCTTAAACCAGAGCTCTTTCCATAAACTCCGTACTGGAGAAGAACAAGTGAGACCGTAGGAAGTGAGGAGACAGATTATCTATTTCTTTCTCCCACCGACCTCCCCCCATTCCTAGCCCCAGCAATCCTGGAATGTTAGAGTAGTGATTACCTGAAAATCAAGGGATATATTATTCGGCTGAACTGTATAAAACCGTCACTTTTTAAAGATTAAAAGAGTCAAGTATCAACAATTTCATGTTTCAAACTGATCATTTTCCCTGCATTTATATAAGTTACATTACCCGTGTAGCGTTGAATTGGCCTTTTTATTGGTTAATTTGGCCGGTTGCTTTGCTTTCAATTTTGCTGCCCCTTGGTCTGAATCAGCCAGTGACCTCAGATCATTGTTTTACTGGCCTCTAAAACCAAATTGAGCCAATTACACAGGCAGCTGGCCAAACCATGCAATTAACCCCAAACCAGGCAATTCAGGGTCATGTAAATATGACTCACAAATGACCGGCCTGCAAGAATTTCCAACAGGTCTAACCTGCTTCTGGTTACTGCACATTTTGCCTGAAAAAAGAATTAGATCAGTATTCTTTTCTGTTCATCTGGCATACACTTGCATGTGTTCTGGTGAGCGGGAGATTTCCAAGGCTGTTACGAGAGATCATTAGAAAGTCAGGAGGGATCTTGGCTGAACGTCAAGAGTGAGGGAAGGAGCAGCGAGCGTAAGCAGCCGAGGAGAGTTACAGCCGTTGGAGTCACATTCTCACACCCAGCGGAAGCTGGTAATGAACGTGCTCCACTGGCAGGCTTCCCACCACCTGGAGTGGAGTTGGGATGCTCCTACCCAGGAAGGACAGGCTCCAGGTGGGCAGCCTGGCAGAAGGGTGGTGGCCACCACTGCTGGAAGATAGAGCCTCCTCCTTCCCACAGACAGCAGGGTGACGAGGACAGCACTTTCTGCATTTTCTGCTTTTGCAAACCAGTTGATACTGGGCGTGAAATGACATCAAGCTGTGAAGCCTCTGGTGCTGCTGACTGGGGAATGAGTGCTTCTCAGGGTCCCAGCTTCTGGCTGTGAGGGTTTCATTTCCACTTTGCTCTGCACGTGGGAAGAGTTTACAAGAGAGCAGGGTAGAAGAACAGTGGTTCCCACAGAAAGATTACAGGTCTGCAGGCTAAAGTTAGAAAGACAGAAAGGGGCAGCTGTCCACAACCCCAGTATGAATTTAGCAGAGCCTGTTGGAGGGGGAGGCAAAGTCTTCTGTAAAGTCAATGGAGAATGACTTGGTAGAGTGGGAAGTCAGCTCTCTGGAAAAAATAAAAAACAACCCTGGTTTATAACATTTGCCGATTTCCATGGTGTAAAAATATTCCCACTGTGGCCAATTTCAAGCTGCCAATAGTTTAACAACTGGCTTGCAGAAATTCTGGATGTTTGATAATCTTCTCTCGAGAGTCTGTGTGAGCTGGCTTCAAAACAGCATCAACTCAGTGGCTTGAAAACTGAAATTGGGCAAGCATAGAAGTGCAATTAAAACATAAAGACATTGGGGTAGAAGCAAGTGTTTCAGGGTGCACTCTTCCCTGCTACGCTGGTCTCCTCTTCCTTGTATGTTCTCCAAAGAACAGCACTCCCCCAATAATTCACTGTACAAGTGTCCCAGCCCCAGGCTGTAGATCCAGACAACCTGAGCCACCCAGTCATGGCTTCTGAAGCACTTGGAGCCTGTGGTCTTCCAAGAGATGCCCTCACACACCTGTCATTGCATCAAGAGCGTGCATTGCCCATGCAGGTGCAGGGGGTGGCTTCTCCACCTGGGCAGGCTGAGTGGCTGGGGGAGGTTGCCTGTCTCCTGGAGGGAAGCTGTTGTGGGGCTGTCACTTTGCTAGAGCATGGATTGGTCTCAGAGTCCACCCCTAATAGGTCCCATGCACAATTTAAAATAGCCACCTCCAAAAGTAGAAATTCAGCTCAATTGTTAGGAAGGTAGAACCTAGCTTTTAGTTTGCATGGACTCATGGAACTATAGAATGGGCTTATTCAGAAAGAAATTTGTATGACTCCAACTGAAAGAATTCAGGGTCTAATAATAACTTTTTCTTCCAGTTATGCAAACAGGGCTGTGTCTGTGTTATGGCCAGCACACTTTTCGAAGCTGGGCCTCAGGCTCCTGAGTGCAAAAATGAGTGGCAGAAATGAGCTGAGTTCTGAGGCCTCCATCTGTTCTAGCGTGCTGTACTTCGGGGTGCTGCTGGTGTCAGTGCTCCACTTCCCACACTTTTCTACAAGGTTTTCAGTCCCTTTACACATTTGATGGTTGCTTTTTGTACTCCTGGGACATCTAGTGTTCCACCGAATGTCATTATTTAGCTGTACCACAAATAAGATGCCTTTGACCTAAACAAACTTGGGGGTGGCCTGGGTTACATTAGCACTCGACTGTGAGTCGTCTTCAGAATCACTGATCTCCTAGGTGTATTGCATGTCTCCAAAAGGGAAACTTAATGCTCACGGATTCCCAAGTGTTTTGAGCTCAAATTATTTTTTTTCAAAGGATGTGGTATTAGTCTCCTAGGGCTGCCATAACAAAGTGCCACAAATCAGGTGGCTTAAAACAACAGACATTTATTTTTGCACAGTTTTGGAGGCTGGAAGTCCAAAATCAAGGTTTTGGCAGGGCCACGCTCTGTCTGAAGGTTCTAGGGGAGGGTCTGCTCCACACCTTTTCCTTAGCTGGTGCTGCCAGCAATCCTTAGGGTTCCATGGAACATAGACACATCCTCCGACCTCTGTCTCCATTGTCACATACGCTCTCCCTGTGTGTCTCTGAGTCTTCTCTTTAAAGGGCACCATCATATTGGATTAGGCCCATCTTAATTTGATTATATCTGCAAAGACCCCATTTGCAAATATGGTTGCAATCGCAGGTATCAGGGGTTAGGACTTCAGCACCTGTTTGGGAGGGCACAATTTAGCTCGTAATAGACAGCTATAATCAGTTCCTAAAAGTGGTACTCCAATGAACACATTTTGGGAAATGCTGTCCCAAGAACTTGAAATGTAATTAGGATTCCCTAACAACATATACAGTAAAACCTTTAGGTCAGGGGCTCTGAATCTGACATCAAGGGGTTCATGGCCTTGGATGAGAAAAAAAATTTGTCTTTGTTTGTACTGATTGCCAATTGAAATTTAGCATTTCCTTCATTTATGAGCGTAGGCAATAATTCACAGTAATATCTGTAGTACCTGTGACTTTGTCAACAATAGAATTCACAGATATTTTGATCTCACACTATAGTTGTTGGGATATCATGTATACTCATTACTATTTCAAAATCATGATGGTAATTAGGGCTGCCATTATTTAATGTGTTAATAAGGAAACTATAGCACAAATCTGCTTTAACATTTTGATAGCTGTATTTTCTTCATTATCCTTTGTGTTTTCTTTTGAACATTTTAAAATTGTACTCTGAGGGGACTATAGGCTTCACCGGACAGCCAAAGGGGTTATGGCCCAAAAGAGTTGAGAATGTCTGTCCCCATTTATGGCTTCCATAGCCCAAATCAGCTGTCTTCCCATAGAAGGGTTTAACTGAGAGATTCGTGCTAGTAGAATCTTTTCATTTTATAAATAAAATATAATTAATAAATCAACCAAACATGGATGTTTGTAATTAGAGCAAAATATAAAAATAAGATGCACATAGACACAATGAGGTATCTTACATGACAATCTTCAATTATTGTCACTGTATTCTTTATAAATAGGTCACATATCAAGAAAAGATTTGTCTAAATGTTAGGAGATAGTGTGGCAACTCTCTATATGCCTAAGAGTACCTGAATCATTTACTAGGAAACACATAATCTTCTCTGTGTGTGTTCAAATATATCAAGTAGTTGAACACATTCTGTTCACGTAAGGGATAAATCTGGGGTTGCCCAGGGCTGGGGGGTTCCAGGGACGTGGGACTTTCCCTGTGAAGACTGGGAAGTCCCGGGCAAACAGTGATGAGTCAGTCACCCGGCTAAATCTCTCAGCGTCATGAATGAGCACAGTTGTGCTGTGGCCAGGGTTTTGGTAGAAATCACCGTGACTGAGTTCTCCCCAGGGAGTGCGACTCCAGGGCGATTCAGCCTTGTGAGGGCTGAAGTCCAGCCTGGCGTGCCCCCGAAACCACGGCCGAAGTAGGCACCCCGCCCAGTCCTCCAAGCCTGTTTCCTCTGCTGCAGAGAGTGGCGATGCGATGTGGGCCCTGCTTCTCCCAGGGCTCCTGGGGGATTCGAGCGAGATGAGTGGCGAGGAAGCGCTTTGTAAACCGTGACTGTGCTGTAGGAATAACGATTCTTTCATTTCACTGGCAACATCAAATGGGTGCACATCCACAGCACTCTCGTGTTACAGGAAGAAAGTCAGTCTGTCCCTTTAGTCCTCTTTCTCAAGGACACTCAGAGCTCCGGTCCCCCATCTTTGGTGCCCAGCAAGGTCGCAGGGAAGGAGGCCTGGGGCGTCCCAGGCTTTTTTCTGTGCCTCCCTCCCCTCAAGGAGGGGCACCCTCATCCTGCCCCTTCTTGGGCCAGGCTCTCCCTCTTGAGCCCTGTGAGCCTCCAAGCATGGCCCACGCTTGCCACCTTCTCTGTCCTTCAAAACGTGGCCCCTGCAGGAACTTCCTACTGAGCAGGGGTCCAAGCTGCACGTTAGAACCACCTGGGGAAGCTTTCGACGTCCTGATGCCAGGACGCCCACCCATAAGTACATCGGAATCTCTGGGGTGGGGAGGGACTGGCCACTAGTGTTTAAAAGATACCCCAGGTATTGTCATATTCAGCTTGGGTTTAAAACACCATTTGGTTGTTCCCTGGAGGTTAATCAGAAAAACGACTCCTTGTTCATCTGTTGTTCTCTCACTCAGAGCTCAGCAAGGCTTTGTGCAGCCAGGGAGGGCAGAGTAGCAGTTCAGACCGAAGCCTTGCACACCTCCGTCCCCAGAGCGTCACCAGGCCTAGGTGACGGGAAGGCAACTGCCACTGAGAACTGCAGCTATGCCAGGGCCCCCCGATTCATACCTGAGGCCTCACCTCCGTGTCTGCATTCTGCTGCATTAGGAAGAGGATTTCTCGAGGTGGGAGGGGAGATGTAACTTCCCTCTCCCGCTCACCTCTTCTCATAGCAGCAGCTGCCTGAGCTCTGCTCACGCAGGGGAGCAGCATGGGGCTGCTCTGCAGTGGGTGACACACAGCCTGCAGCGGCAGCCCGGCCTCCCTCCCCCAGTCCTTCCTCTAGACTGTCACAGGGGAACCGGAATCTACCCTGCTCAGGGCCCCAGCACCTCCCTGAGAGGCTGTTGCCCTGGGGCAAGGCTCCGACATTCTGAGTTTTAGACAATTAGTGTCTGGTGGGATTTGAAAGACCCACAGAAAGGACCGTCCTATTGCATCTCCCTAGTCTTCTCAAATCCCTGAAGTCCCCAGCTTTGGAGAGCCACTGCTGTGCCAAACCGTCACGTCCCCATGGGTCCTGTGTTGAAGTGTTGCTACCCTATGAGGATTTATCCACACGCCTATGATCTGGCATCATGCTTTTGAACTTCCCGACGGAGCAGGAAGGTTCTCTGCAGGCTGCAGTCTTAGCCGTGTGTTCTTGGGCAACGCACTCACCTTCTTCAGTGTCAGTGTTCTTGTCAATGAAATAACAATTTTCATCTTTTCCTCACATGTTTCTACAGGACTGTGGTTGGGGTCATTTAAGATAACGGACAAGAAGTTGATTTTGTACAGTAAAGCTTATCTGACAATAAGGTAGTGTCATTACTGGTCCTGGGGAGGAATGTCTTGGTCTGCTTCCAGCGTGGCAACTCAGCGGGAGCCGGGGGTCGGGCAGCATGTCAGTTTCAAAGGGGTGAGTTTGGAGAAAAGGGCGCTGCCCGTGAGGTCATGGTGAGGCGGGATGCTGCGGTGGGAAGCTCCTGGTATCCTGAGGACAACCTCAGAGTTTTGGGAATTTAGAGAAGGCAACTGAAGTGGGGATGAAAGAAAATTAAATGAGAAAAGAAAGACAACTTCACTTTTTTGCATTTTGTCTGGGGTCAGCTCAGCCTACCACTGAAACAGGTCATGAAGAAGCAGCAAATCTTCCACAAGCTGCTGTGTGTGTGTGTGTGTGTGTGTGTGTGTGTGTGCGCGCGCACGCTTTAGGCTTAGCTGGTAGGGCAGGCATCACAGGAGATGCTCTAAAGGAATTAAAGAAACAGCATGAGTGCAGCTGGGCCCGGCCTCCTTGGGGTGGACTGGCTGGCTGGCCTAGCAAGCTGGGTGGGCCTGGGTGCGGTGCCCATGGGGCCACTGGAGCATGCGTCAGCCCAGCACCCAGGCCCTGTGCAGTGGGGCAGGGCCCCACTTAGCCTTGCCACCAGCTGGGGAGGCCAAGATTGACCCTGAGCACTTCCTCCTTCGGGGGCCACATGTACCTTGTGACTGCAGGGATTTGAGCACCTGCTTTTTCAGGTGCATCTTCTGTGGTCTGGCGGGCACAGCACTGGCTGTGGCCTAGGTTCTACTCTGATTCTCCCCACACACATTCAGCCTTAAGAGGGAAGAAAATTCTGACACATGCTATAACATGGATGAACCTGGAGGACAATGTGCTACGTGAAACAAGCCAGACACAAAAGAACAAACACTGTATGATTCCACCTACATGAGTAATCCATTCCTAGAGACAGAAAGTAGAATGGTGGCTGCCAGGGCCTGGGTGAGGGGAATGGGAGTTATTGCTTAATTGGTGCAGAGTTTCAGTTGGGGAAGGTGAAAAATGTTCTGGAAATGGATGGTGGCGATGGTTGCACAACAATGTGAAGGTACTTAATGCCACTGAAATGTACATTTAAAAATGGTTAAAATTGGGCCGGGCGCAGTGGCTCACGCCTGTAATCCTAGCACTCTGGGAGGCCAAGGCAGGAGGATCGCTCAAGGTCAGGAGTTCAAAACCAGCCTGAGCAAGAGTGAGACCCCATGTCTACTAAAAATAGAAAAAATCAGCCAGGCATGGTGGCACATGCCTATAGTCCCAGCTACTTGGGAGGCTGAGGCAGAAGGATTGCTTGAGCCCAGGAGTTTGAGGTTGCTGTCAGCTAGGCTGATGCCACGGCACTCTAGCCTGGGCAACAGAGTGAGACTCTGTCTCAAAAAAAAAAAAAAAAAGGTTAAAATTGTAAATTTTATGGTATGACTACTTTACCATAATAAAAAAGCAAATACCAGAATATTTACATATGTTAACATTTTAAATGTGGTATAAAAATAATGATAATAACATGTAACTTGTCTGGCTCATCTGATAGGAATGAAATCAATCTTTGAATAATTAATTTTAAAAATTAATTAAAGTGCGGAATTGCTAAAATGATGCTTCTATAGTATTAATATACTTAAGTTTACTTTCAAACATTTAAGCATACATTTATTCATCAATCTTTGGGTGCTTTTCTTTGTGTTTAGTGTGGCTGAGTAGAATTTAGCATGGTCTCCCCGACATAAACCATACCCAAAGTATATCATTCACAAATTCCAGTTTCAATGTCTTTAACATGGAATTTTTTAGAGATCTTAGAAACACTTGTGAAGAAAAATGAATGTAGAATCATTCTAGATTTTTCTGACCCTTCTCTAATTCCAATTCTTTTATAATTACATTATGCCACCTAGTTCTTTGTGTCTATATCATCTATGTCTGTATCTATTTTAGCTGTCCATATAAATATATTAAATAACTGACCTTTATAAAGTTTTCCCAAAGCGGTCAACTTATTTTGTTATGAAACAACAATAACAAAATTACAAACAGCCTAAATGGGCTTGGGGAAAAACACAATTCCAGTGTGTAAGCACAGAACTCAGCTGGCCGGAGAAGGAGTGCACAGTACACCACGGAATGAGCAAAAAGACAAGCGCGAAGTGGGAGAAGGCAGTTGTAGCACATATACTGACAGATGACAACGTTGTCAAATATATATAAAGACCTTCACCAAATCAATAAAGAATAGAAAAATGGGCTTAACAAGGGGACAGGCACAAAACCAAGGAGGAAATCCAAATGGCCAATGAACATTAAAAGAGGCTTAACTTTATTAGTAATCAGGAAAACGCAAACTAAAACCATGAGATAGCATTACATACGAGGTAGGCAAAAACTAAAAATCCTAAAAATACTAATTATCAGCAAGGATTTGTAGCTGCAGACAATCTAGTGAAAGTTGTAAACTGCTAGTATACCCTATGGCCCAGCAATTCCATTCTTGGGTGCATACCTAGATAAACTTAAGTAAATGCACAGCCAGGTATACGTATGTACAAGAATACCACAGCCAGTGATCCCCAACCTTTTTGGCACCAGGGACCACTTAATGGAAGACAATTTTTCCAGGGACTGGGGGTGGGGGGTGGTTTCAGATGATTCAAGCACATTACATTTATTGTGCACCTTATTTCTATTACTATTACATTGTAATATATAGTGAAATAAGTATACAACTCACTATAATGCAGAATCAGTGGGAACCCTGAGCTTGTTTTCCTGCAACTAGATGGTCGCATCTGGGGGTGATGGGAGACAGTGACACCCAAAGTGTGTTGCTTATGTCCAGTCTACTCTGTAATCTCGTTTTGGTGGTTGTCACTGCAGAAAACCCTGCTTCACAAAGATGGGAATGTTGGAAATGGAAGCAGGCTTTTCAGTGATTTTGTGGCAATCTTGGAATCTTCCACTTTGACTTCAATCCAGAATGAGATTTGAGTTGTCTCAAACATACTTTTAGGTCACCGTCATTTGTGATCTTAAGTAGTTGATCCTCTTCTAGTACAGACAAGGTCAATTCACCTGGCTTATTCACAGATGGGTCGCAGATCCATTCCTTCCCAGTTAAGGGGTCTTTCGCAGTTAGGAAGTAATGCTCAAACTCCTTTGAAAGCTGAGATAGGTGATCATGCACCAGCTGGGAGAAAGAAGACCCTGGCTCAGTCTCCTTCAAAATCTCTGCTAATGTCTGAAACATGTCAAAAGTCCCAGTGCTCACTCATCACCCCCATAATTCCAGTTTGGCTTTGAATGCAGCCACTTTATCTGCCGACTTGAACACAGTTGTCATTCTCCCCTGAAGTGACAGATTGAGTTCCTTGAGCAGGTTGAATATGTCACACAAATAAGCAAGTTTTGCTACCCATTCAGTTTGTCACTGAAATGTGCTGCCAGTGGTGACTGTTTTTCTAAGAAGAATATCTGGAGCAGCTTTTGTAACTAAAAAACTCTGGCCACTGATCAACCTTTAGAAAACCGTCTCACTTCTGAGTATGAGAGAAGACGTGTGTGCTCTGCGTCCATCTCCTCACAGAGCTGTGTGAACAGACATGAGTTAAGAGCATGTACTTAATGTGGTTGACAATTTTAATCACACCCTGCAAAACATTGTTTAGTTCAGGTGACATTCTTTGGCTAGCCAGCATTTCTCTATGGATGACACAGTGCGTAGACTCACATTCAGAAGTGACCTCCTTGATCCAAGCAGTGAAACCAGAAAGCCGTCCAGCCATGGCAGCCCCTTCAACCATGCATGTATTGACAAAAAAAAGTCCAATTCAGTTTTCCTGATATGTAATCATTCGAAAACTTGAATAGTTCTGCAGCTGCGGTGTTGGCTGGCAACAAAAGTGTTCATAATATATCCTTATGCACATTCTTCTGAAAAATATATTACACAAAAACCAGCATTGTTGCCTTGTTGTCAACATCAGTAGACTTGTCAACCTGGATTGTGTACCACAGTGACCCATTAATCCTCTCTAACCGTTGTGCCTCCATATCCTCTGCTATTTCATCAATTCATCTAGTTATGGTGCTAGCCGAAAGAGGAACACGTGCCGCCTTTTAAACTGCAGCCTCACCTAAAAGTTCATGGCAAATGTCCTTAGCAGCAGGCAGGATCAACTCTTCACCAATAGAAAAGGGCTTCTTAGCTTTAGCAATGCGGTTAGCCATTAGGAATGATGCTCTCAGTGCAGACACATTGGATGAAATGGTGGCCTTCAGTAATTGCTTCGTGTTCATGGTTTTTTCTTTTGAAAAACTCCAAAGCCTTGTCCTTTAATGCAGGGTGCTTGGTCTCCATGTGGTGAAGAAGTTTTGAAGTTTCCATGCCTTCACTGGATAGCCAGTCGCCCCATATTATACAAAGCAGGCTTGGAGAATGGGATCACCTGTTGTGATAAGCCCATACTTTAAGTAGGACTTTTAGTATTTTCTTTTAAATGCAGCTTTCATTTTGTTGGCAGTTTTAGAGTCTTCTGCTGTTTCATCCTTGGGTCTTTCCCCCTCTTCAAAGAAGTTCTCCAGCGGCATTTGTTTTTTACTCATTTTGGCTACAGTTAGCTTGTGGGCTTATCAAGCCCGTGACTGAGACAAGTGCGCAGTACGGGAAAGAGGTGCGGATGCAAGTGGTAAAGAAAATGATGGGCAGGCCACACACAGACTAAAACAGGTGTCAGATTCTGACTTAAAGCTGCCACCAGATGCAGCTGAACAATTGAAGTACATCAACTCACTTGCCACTATGAAGCCAGCCACCAGATGCAGCTTAATTGTCACTTGCTACTTACTCACTGATAGGGTTTTGGTATGAGTCTGCAAGCAATTGATTTATCATGGTCTCTGTGTACTCAATCCTCTCTGCTAACGACAATCTTCATTTTCAGCCACTTCCCAGTGCTAGCATCACCGCCTCAGCTCCACCTCAGATCATCAGGTGTTGGATTCTTGTAGGAGTGTGAATCCTACTGTACACTACACATGCGAGGGATCTAGGTTGTCTGCTCCTACGAGAATCTGATGCCCCCGCTGATCTCAGAGGAGGCGGAGCTCAGGCGGTGATGTGAGCCATGGGGAGCCGCTGTAAATACAGATGATACAGATGGAACTTTACTCATCGCCTGCTGCTCACCTCCTGCTGTGTGGCCTGGTTCCGAACAGGCCACGGACCAGTACTGGCCTGCAGCCCGGGCGCTGGGACTGCAGCCCATAGCAGCCTTGTTCACCTCAGATTCATTGGGGAATAATCCAAATATTCACCACCTCAAGAATGGATATGTGAATGGTAATATGGTCGAACAATGAAATACTATGTAACAGTGAAAATGGACAAACTTACAGCTACATAAAGCCATGTGAGCAGATCTTAGGAACATAATATTGAGCCACAGAAACAAGACAAAGAATACAATGTGATCACATTTATATGAAGTTGAAAAGCAGGTAAAATGAAACTCTGGCATATCGCTTGGTGATGTGGACCTAGGCGGTTACCTAGTGGTGGTGGTGGTGGCTTCTGCGTATTGGCAATGAACCCTTAAGGAGGGTTATAAGGAGCTCATGTTCTGATTATTCATTAAGCTCTATGTGTAAGGTGGTGTTTATGTAAGTATGTGTAAATTTCAATGCAAAAATTCACACTAAAAATGGAAGGAAAAGAAGCATGTGGGTGTGCTGGTGCGTAGCTTCCTTGCTGCTGGGCTTGTCGCGCATTGTGGTGTGTTTCCTGGGGGCACTCGGAGCAGGGTTGCAGTGACAACGCGGTTGGGCGGAACTGGGATGAAGGAGGAGAGGAGGGTGCCTGAGAAAACATGATAGAAAGGAAATACTGTATGTTAAGGTCAAGAATAGAGGTTCTGGGTGTTGTAATAACAGTTTGCTTTTCTTTTACGTTGTTGCCTAAGCCACAATGTGACAAATCCCATTGTGACCAGGCATTTTTCTCTTCTGGGTGACAGTTCCACTGAGTTCTTTATCTGGCTTCGTCTTTGTGTTTGGGAGAAAATAAGCATTTTCTAGGTATTTTTAGGTATAATTTGAATAAAGGCAGAGAAAGGAATTGGATTCAGACACAATCTTATCACAAGATGGAAAGTGTAAGAAATAATCTCACACAATATCCAAAGCCTCACTCCACTTCCAAAAGGTCCCACGGCATCTTGGCCAGCTCCCAGAGAAGCCTGGGCTTTTTGCAGTGGAGTATGAAAACTCTGCTGTAGGACCAAGGACTCAGCAGTGGGGTTTTAGAAGGAGAAAGGAATGCAGATGCCCTTGCGGGAAAGCCAGGTGTGTGGGACTGGGTGGGCTGATGGCCTCTTTGGCCCTGGGCAGACTCCTCATCCCACCTAATGGAGAAAGTCAGAGACTTGAAAGATCCACTGTTGCTCTTCTACAGACAAGAAAGAAGAAAGCAGGAAAGCTTTGTTACTGTCCCAAATAGCAGAGCTGTTGAACCACTTCTTCAGTAATGAAGCAAAGGAATAGAAATGCCCCCTTGGGTCCCTTTCCACTCTGTTAGTCTAAGAATTTATGAAGGGATGAAGGGAATCGTGTGAAGTCAGCACCGCTGGAAGAACAGAGCCAGCCCCAGGGCAAATAGAACGTGTCCTCGAGGAATGACCTGAGGTGGGGCCAGGTTCTGCATTTCTTACAAGCTCCCAGACATCCCTGATGTTAGTGGCTTGGGGACGGCACTGAGCAGCAAGCCACTGGCCCCTTACTCTCACGGATGGGTGGCTAGCGCTGATGCTGTGAGGATGTTTGTGTAGAACCCACGCTCTCCCCTCCACCTCCCATCCCAGGTCTCCTCAGAGCAGAAGAAAACGACGGAGGAAACCCTGCTGCTTTGCTTGGATCCCGGGGTCCCTGACAAAGCTCCCTGGGAAGAGAAATGGATGGTTTCCTTTGTATTCCCCATTTACCCATTTGTCTAGTTATCTGCCTGCTTGCTCATTCAATGCATGTATGTAGGGCAGGGGTTGGCAAACCACAGCCCAGGGGCTAAATCTGTTCTGCGACCCGTTTTTGTAAAGAAAGTTTTATTGGAGCACAGCCTTGTCCATTGGTGGATATGTTGTCTGTGGCTGCTTTTGCACTACAACGGCAGAGTTGTGTAGTTGTGACAGAGAGCTATGGCCTGGAAACTAAAATACTTACCATCTTCCCTTTACAGAGAGTTTGTTGACTCCTGGTCAAGAGCACCAGGTACTATCTAGTTACACATGGAGATAACGTTAATAACTGCCAGCGTCCTGCTTCCACACGGCCATCACCATCATCCTCACCACCACCATCCTCACCACCATCATCCTCACCACCAGCATGACCGTTAGCGGCGGCAGCAGCACATCCAAATAGCTGACGTTTCTTGAATCCTCTCTCTGGGCAAGGTGCTCTTTGAAGTACTTTGCATATAACTCATTTAATCTTCATGACAACGCTTTGAAGTAGGAACTATTATTTTCTCTCTTTTATAAATGAGGACACTGAGGCACAATACTTAGCGGCAAGGTTAAATATTGTTTCTAAGGTCACTGAACAATACTGTGTGCCAGGTGCTGAGCTAAGCATCTGTACACACATCTCATCCTCACCGCAAAAGGTAAGTCATTACTACGCGTATTTTCAGGTGCAGAAGCGGATGCTCAGACGGATGCCTGCTGATGCTCTGTAGGGAGGAAATAGTGGAGCCAGGATTCAAACGCAGGTCTCCAAACTCTTCACCATGAACTATGCCGACTGTTCTCAAACCTCTGCCACCACCTTTCTCTAACACCATGTTCGCACAGTCTGGCGGTGCTGCCAACCTGCCGTCTGATGCAGAGGGGAGGGCCTGTCTTCCTCCACCTCCAGCACCCAAGGACACTCTCTTTCAAACCCTCATGCCAATGTGAGTTAAATTCCTGTAAGTATCCAAATGGAGTTTAATAAGCTTCGGGTATTCAGAGGAGTGAGACCTTTTAAGGGATTATTTTGGACAGGGAAATGGGAGAAGACTCCAGGAAAGAAAGGAATCTGAGCTTGGCCTTAAAGAATTATCAGCATTTGGGGATGAGGTTGGGTGTGAGAGAACAGGCTGCAAAGGCATAAGGCAACAAGGACAAAGGGTGTTTGGAGAATGAGGTGACACTGGTTTGTCTGAGTCCATGGTTGATTGGAGGGAGAGTGTTAAGCTGAGGTGGAATTGGGGAGGTCCCTACCTTGCTAGGATCAGTGACAGTGTACTTTGTCTCACAGGCAATAAGGAAGACAAATGATGTTGAAACAGAGTGCCTGGGTCAAAGGTCAGCCTGATGGAAGTGTGTAGGCTGCACTGTACAAATGATTGGCTGGAAGGGGGCGGGATGAGTTTGGGGCTGGTACAAGGGCCTGGGCAGGTGGGGGAGGGGCCAGCGTGCAGAGCTGGGAGCTCAGATAGAAAGTAAGGGCAAGTGAGGCTCAGAGAGAGGACAAGCAGGTGTCGGTCACAGAACTGATCGAGGGCTGCAGGTAGAACCAAGACAGCCCAGGAGTTCAAGCCCCAGTGGCAGGGAGAGTGAGGATGCCATGAATGGAAACAGGCAGTGACTAGGCTGGATACCGAGCTGTTTCCCACCGCTGGGGAGAGGTGTCAGTGGGAGTCTGGGTAGAAATTGCCGGCGGCTGGCTGTGAGTCTGGGAAGAGACTGGGGCTGCTGCAGCAATTCAGGAGACCAGGCCTGGAGGGGAGCCCCGGGTAGGGATCAGCCAAGGGGGGCCAAGAGAGAGTGAGAGAGGAAGATGGACAAGGGCACAATGTGGGCAGGAGGAAGGGAAAAGCAGCCGTCCTGAGCCAGAATCAAAGGGTCACACACAATTTTGTCAGTTTGCAGGTGAAGAAATCATGTGGCTTTTGGATCTGTCCCCTGAGTGCTATGGTTCCCATGCCAAAGCTATCTTTGTCTTACCCGCAGGATGGGGCCAGCGTACATTTGGAAGGAAACCCATCACGTCTGGTTTGAAGTTGACTTGCTTGTTGAATAGATCTCTGCTCCATGACTTATCTTTGTTGCTAAAACCTATAACAGTTGGGGGGAAACCACCGCGAAGGTGAATGCCTCTGACTCTGTGTGAGAAAGAATGATAAATAAGCCATCCGCGGTTCTTAGTTCGTGTCTGTCCGTGCCTCTGCAGAGCATTCTGCAAGCATTATCTCAGTTAGTCTTTACTCTGACCAGGTATTATCATATCCCACTTCACCGGAAGGAAACTGGTACCCAGATAGTGTAAGTCACCAAGCTGGTGGGTAGCAAGGGTTAGAGTCAGGCAGGCTGACCCCAAAGCCCTTAGAAAGAAAAGCAGCAAGAATGAGCATGTGATGTGAGAGAGAGAGTGAGGGGGCTTTCAAGAAGGCTGGTTGAAAATAGTAATTTAATTACCAAAGATGCCTTGAACTGAGAGTAGGAGAGGCCCCTAAGTCCATAAAAGCAAGAGAAGATCTTATCTCCCAGAGGTAAAGGAGTTGAGGGTCTCCTAGAACTGCCGATGCTTCACTCCAGTCTCCCCTCCTAGAGATGTGCAGAAGCCGTCTCTCCGAAGGAGACCTGCAGGTATGAGAGTCACGCTGTCAGAAAGGCATCCTGAATCTGAAGGTGGAGTGGGCGCTGGCGGTGGCCATTCCCCACTTCGGATAAGTAAGCTGGCCTCCTGGGGTGGGCTAGTATCTTAGATCCATGAACAGGAAAAGCGGATTACAAGCATCCCCAGGAAGCATAAGCCAATAGGAGTCAAAAGGGCAGAGAGATGCAATCTTAGCAATGACAGAACCACTCAACTTCCCAATTCTATTTTTATGCCTGGCTTCATGTCATGGAGAAACACCTTTGCTAATGAAAGGATGTTTCATTATCGCCCATTAGAGGGTCCCTGATGACGACCCCAACACTCTCACTCTTTGATTCTGAGACAGGAAGAGTAAGAGTAGATGTGTGTAGATGTACATGTGTGCACGTGCTTGTGTACACACGTGTTTGTGCATGTCTGTGTCTATGTGTAGACATAGGGTGAAATCAGCACATCCTCCAGGGCCTGGCAGAATAACAGAGATAGCATGGAGCCAGCTGAGATGCTGAAGGAGCTCCTGGAGATGGCCACCTTATTTGTGTGTATTTTTAGGAAGGGGAGAGAGACAGAACTCCTGTGTCAAGGGTTGAAGTCCCTTCTCACCTGAACAGGTCTTCACCTTCAGGGACCTGTCTTTTCTTCACCCTTTACTTGGAGCTGAGCAGGCACCTGACAGCTGACCCAAGTGCTCTGCTGAGAAGCTGAGAGTCGCTTGTCCGTGGCACCCAATGCCATGGTATGGCACTGGGAGAGCTACTGACCTCATCAGAGGCCAGACTCCAGTGACCAGAGGATTCAGTGAGACAGAGCACGTGAAGAATTTCTCTCAGTACCTGACATATAAGCCACAGTAAGTGACAGCTCCAAATACTCATGGCAGAGACAGGGTTAGAATGTGGCCCCGGTGCACCGCCCCAGCCAGCCTACACCTACCGTGCCACTGCTTTCGTCCTCTGAGCTCCCTATGTCTTGCAAGCCAGCTTCCATGGCACCCTGCCCGTGCCCTTCTGAAGGAAGACAGACTGTGACTGATGGGCCGGGGCAGCTGAGTCAGGGTCCCTGGAACGTGCCTGTTGTTTGCAGCCCAGACCTGGGGGGACAATTGACTGAAAGTGGTGCCTTCTCTAGGATGACAGTGGTCCCTGATGGGGAAGCAGCTCTGGGCCTGGGGGGGCTGGGGGGGCATGGAGGCAGGGTGGGAGGAAGCTGCGAGGGCTGAGGGAGACAGGGCGTGTCACACGCTGCAGGCGACTAGTGGAGCCGGAGGCACTCAGCGAGGGACTACTCTCTTGCAGCCTAGCGTTTTCCTCTGGAAAGCAGAGATGGTAAGTGTTTGCAGAAGGGACGTGAGGAGACTGGCAGCACGTGCACAGTGCCCGGAGCGCCAAGGGCTGGGTGGGGGTGGGGCATGTGTGGTCTCTCACCACCCCCGGTGTGGGCTGGCAGGATGGGGCGTGGATTCCTGTGCAACTGTGCTGCACAATCTGTGGCACGTATTATAGAAGGCCTTGCTTGGAACCCTGCCTTGGGCTCTTTGTGAGTGTTTGTGAGTATGTGGAAATGAGGGTTCCTTGTAGGCTTCACGGGTCAGAGAAAAGTCAACAAAGAAGGCAGGACAGACCCAGGCTTGGCAGGATGGGTGGGTTTGGACGGGAGGAGAGGGAACCCCAGGGGGAGAGGACGGCTGAACAAATGCTCAGAGGAAGGACTGCACTGCATTTCAGTGGTGGATAAGGAAAGCAGCCCAGTGGGAGTGGAGGGGACCTGGGCCTGTCTTCCTTTCTGGTCATCCTCATCACATGTCACTGACATGGCCTGTTGGTGTCTCCACCTTCCCAGCCAGGCTGCAAGCCCTCGAGAGCCGACCTAGCTGAGCCCTGAGCTGAATCTCCAGGGCCCGGCACATAGTAGGTGCTCGATATATATATGTACTTGAATGAACAAGTGAAGGAGGGCGTGAGAGAAAGGGAGGTTATGGCCAGATTGTGGAAGGTCTTGTGAGGAACTGGGGGCCCCTGAAAGGTTTGCATGGGGGAACATCCCTTTGAAGGGGAAGCTTCAGGAAGACTAACCTGAGGGCCACGTGTAGGGTGGGTTGATGGGCAGAGGGCATGTGGAGGAAGCAGATGGGGTGGAGGCCTCTGGGGAGGTGATCAGGGCCACAAGGCATCATGTGGTGAGGTTCTAGATTCATCTGGAAGATGGTAGACAAGAAGGTGTGGTCAGGGATGAACTAACAAGCAGTCACAAACATGTTCATCCTGTGGCCTTCTGATGGTTTCTGTAATCCTTAAAGTTCTACATACATTTTTCCCCCTCTAGACGGATGATAGTAAAAGTCCTAAAGGATTCTTGACAATAAAGGAGAGGAGAGAAGAAGCCACCATGTCCTGCAGTTTTGCCTACCTGGCTTGGCTGTGGAAAAGGCTGGAAGGTGAGCCCAAGGAGGGGCAAGGATGGGGTGAGGGGTGCTGGGTCTGGGAGAGAGGAGAGGCTGGGCACAGGTGCCACCATGTTGCTCCCTTTTTCAGAAAAGGTAGAATTCCTGACTTTACTGGAAGTGAAGTCAGGTGAAATGTGGAGGAGGAGAAAGGATTAACTTTTTATTTTCTGCCTAGTTAAAAACCTTGGCTCCTTAGGCTCTTTGAAATAGTTATATGGTGTTTTAAAGGTTTTATAAATTCCTCTCTAGGGACAAGCCTCCAGGGAGAATATGTCCCAAAGGAATATCCCTGCAAGAACAGGACCAGGGGGAGCAGTCGAAAGTTTCTCAGATATGCAAACATCCTCTGCAGATAAAAGGCCCTTGCCTTGGCTTCTATTTTGCCCTGTTGGAAGTGTTCAGAGACCAGCAGCTGGATAAGATCTACCTTCAAGGTTACACGAAGACAACAGAAGCTTGAAGTTTCCAATTACTGTCTCAGAAAAGGGGTCAGAAAGGATGGGAAGAACACAGCACGCTTATCTAACCCTAGAACCTCCACCTTTGTAGCTTTTGTTATATTTAATACTTTGTTTCTGGTCATGATTAGCTGAAAAACCTTGCAGATAAAATGGGACAAATGTCTTCAGTGCAACAAGGTAGGGAGGTTGGGTTCTCTCTTCAGCCAGGCTTGGGGGCAGAAGAACCCAAAGGGACTAAGAGGTGGGACAGCCACAAAGAGGAGAGAAAAGCCAGCTGGTCCTGTGGCCTTTGTCAAGGAAAGAACAGGAAAATGTCCCAACTAGAGGCTGTGATGGTTAATTTTATGTGTCCACTTGGCTGGGCCATGATGCCCAGATGTGTGGTCAAGCATTACTCTGTATGTTCCTGTCAGAGTGTTTTGGATGACATTAACATTTAAATCAATGGACTTAGAGTAAATCAGATTGCCCTCCACAATGTGGGTAGGTCTTTTCCAATCAGCTGAGGGCCTAAACAGAGCAAAAGGTTGACCTCCCCTGAGTAAGAGGGAATTCTGCCAGAAGATGGCCTTTGGACTTGAACTGCAGTGGTGGCTTTTCCCCATGTCCCCAGGCTGTAGGCCACCCTGCAGATTTTGGACTTGCCAGCCCCCATGACTGTGTGGGCCAGTTCCTTAAGAAAAACACACTCTCTCTCCATCCTATCGGTTCTGTTTCTCTGGAGAACCCAGAATAATGGAGAGGCTTAGTTACAGCAGCTCCAGAGATCTCTAGTACCTCCATTTTGGGACCACACCCAGGCAGGAGGAGAAACAAGCTGAGGCAGGCATGCCCTTCAGAGTCAGTGCCCCTGATGAAGCTGCTTTATCATTCCTGCTTGCCTTTGGTCATTGGTGCTTTTAGCAAAACTTGGACCGGCTCAAGCCATAGACAATTCCAGGCAGGCTGAAAGTTCAGTGAAAGGCATTTGCTACATTTATTAGGGGATGTTTGAGTGTTATTTAGAGAAAGCAGAGCATGCTAATTACTTGCCAAATAGAATTCCCTTGCCTCAATATTAGAAAACAGATATGGAACAGAAGGCACAACATTAGAACAACATTTCTCTTCAATAATGAAATTTACTTTGAAGTAGATGGTTAACTCTCAAGTGTTCTAGTTTTTCTCAGTATTCTGGTTCAACAAAGTTTTAGCCAATTAACATACTGGTTTGGTGCAATGCAATGCACAGCTTTGTGGTTTGGACCATGTTTGTTGAATAGAGTGGTTGTCCTGACAGTTCAGACTGAGCAGGTCATGGCTGGACAAATCCAGCAGGGAACAGATGGGTAAAGCATAGACTCAGTACAGGAAATAAGGCACATGTCTTTCTGGGTGGAAGTTATTTCTGAGAAACAGAAGGGTATCACCAGATGGTCCAAGATTCATTTCCAAATAGGTAACTACGAGCCCTAGAGCAGTGCCAGTTGTGATTGCACCCAAGGTCACCAGGAGGCCAAAAGGTGAGCAGAACCTTGGCAGACAGAAGAAGGGTCTGAAGGACCAGTCTTGGCTCCAACTTGTTTAGTGCTGAAAGAAAATATTGGGCTAGTAGGTTAATCTTAAATCTTGACATTATCCCCTGGGGCTTGGAGAAAAGGAAGGAGAAATTTCTAGCCAATTTCAGACATTTTCATTGTAATAACATAGTCTTAAAACACTGTTCAAATGCTAGAAGTGAAAATCAAACATCAGATAGTGAGGTTTCAGTGGGAGGAAAGTGGTCTTCATATGACACACACCCTGTCCTTACTAAACTACTTGCTAAACTCCTAAAATGCCATGTTCTCTTCCCATCCTAGGTCTGTCACGTCTTTGCTGGAGATCACCTATTCGCCAACCTAACTCCTCCCTGACTGTTAGGTCTCTATGCAGAATCACTTCTTTTAGAAGCCTTTCTTGTCCTTCCTGTGTGCTGCCATAGCCCTGCCACGTGTTAGAGCAGCTGCCTCCTAGACCACAGGATCCTTGAGGGTGGGGATGTGACTTGTGCACAGTCATATATTCAGTGCCCAAACAGAGTCTCTAAGTGGCTTCTTTTCTTTTCCCTAAAGTTTTGATTTTGCTCCAAACATCCATAGATCTGGTTTAATTCCAAAGTAGGGACACTCTAGGGCTTACCTATTCTTATCTAATTGATTCCATGGTTGGACTTTCTTTGACATGAAAACCCAACTTGTGCATTTATTTCTTATTATATAGTCCCTACCTGCTACTTCAGTTTTTCCAGAGAATGGATTTCCTTTTTTGAATCTCAGTTTCCCTTGACTGGACCAAACGCCTGCAACTAGGTCTCGCCAGTTCTGGTGGTAACAGAGGTTGGTTGCCTCCATTAGAACTGTGTCCATCGCCAGTTTCCCCTTGGCTCAGACGTGATCCTAGATCCCAGGCTGTGGCTATACCATCACAAAGTGGGAATTTTGCCTTACACACCCTTTTTGGCCTATTTTAGACTTGGCTTTAAGTGAATGTCCTTTAGTAACTGATGCCTGGTCTTGCCGTGTGTTCTAATACTAGTCTATCACCTGACCCTAAGGGACCTCTTGGACCCCATACCTAGGTTTTCTGGATCTGTCTGTGTCTCTTGGCAGTTCCCAGATGGTGGGGTTTGGCTGTGGGTGCAATACCAGAAGCCTGAGGGTAAACAGTAATTTGTCTCAGAAACATGCTCAAAGACCTAGATTTTCTATATTTGGGGATTTAAAATTTTTTCTGCAAATTGTAAAAGACCAGCTTTACCCTTCCAAGCAAAAGCCCAATTATATTCATGCCAGGTGGAGTCCTATGTTATGTTTTGTGACATAAATGTAGGGTCTTGCTATAGGTCCAATATAGCCCCCCAAAGTTGTCCACAATCTAATACCTGGAACCTGGACACATGTTACCTTACATGGCCAAAGGGTGTTTGCAGATGTAAGTAGGCTACTGACCTTAAGATAGGGAGACTATCCAGGTGGGCCCAGTTGAATCACCTGGGCCCTTAAAAGCAGAGAACTTTCTGTGGGTGGAGTTAGAGAGAAAGACAGCAGAAAGGAAATCAGGGAGATTCTAGTTGTTAGAGGGATTCAATGTGTCATTGCTGGTTCTGAAATGTAAGGGCCACATGCAAGGATCCAAGAGAGGCTTTTAGGAAGTGAGGGTGGCCCCAGATGACAGCCAGCCAAGAACCAGGGACCTCAGTTCTACAACCACAAAGAACCAAATTCGGCAACAATCTGAGTGAGCTTGGAAGCAGATTCTTCCTCAGAGCCCACGCTAAGAAATGTGGCCCTGCTGATTTCACCCCATGAGACTCTAAAAAGAAGACCCAACCAAGCCACCCTGTACCCAGACTTTTGAGCTACAGACTGTGAGATAACACATGGGTTGTTTTAAGCCACTGAATTTGTGGGGATTTGTTCCAGCAGCGATCAAAAATGAATACAGGCCTTCATCAAGGTCAGATGGGACCTCATGTGCCATTGCCTGTTACCATCTCAGCTTTGGGCCGCAAAGCTTCTCTCGGGAGCTCACTGCCGACTGCACGGTTGATGAAGAAAACCCCACGAGCCAAGAGCACTGGGATCTGCATCTCTGTCTCACAGTAGCTTTCTTCCTGGCAGGAACCTCCCTCACTACTACATATTTGGAGCTCTGCGGCCCTTTCATTTCATCGCCCTGCCAGGAGCTTGCTCCGCCCAGCCTAGCCAAGCTCCAAGGAGCATTTGTGTCCCGCGTCCAGCCCCTCCAGCTGCAAAGGGGAGTGAGGCTCTATGTGCAGCAAAAGCAAGGCAGCCAGTGAAACATTTCTGAGAGAGACCTGGCAAGCAGGCGTGTCACCTTTCTGAAGACTGTCTCCCGTTCAGCAAAGTGACATATTCTACAGAAATAGGGCCGGAACAAAGGGCTCTGTCGGTTGTGTCCTGGATTGCCATGAATGGCTGGCTTCCTTGGGTAGAGCCCAGCGCTGATGCGGGCAAGGCCAGGGATTGGCTCTGGTGGCATGCCAGCCTGCTCCAGCGTGTTTCGTGGAGAAAGACTCCCTCTCATTCAAAACGCCTTTATTGAGCACCTAATATTTGCCAGGCCCTGTGCTAGGGGCTGGGGTACAAAGAGAGACAAAGAGTCAGACCTCCCACAAAAATTCACAGTGCAGTGGGGAGAGGGGCCTGTGAACGGTCACCGGCACAAAGGAGGATGCGCGGATGTGGCACTAAGGTAAGGGGAATCTTCCGTGGTGTGCAGGGGTAGGAGATATTAATTCTGCCTGCATATTGCAGAGAGGTGGCAGGACAGAAGTTATTTGCGCCAGACTGTGATAGAGAGTGAGGGATAAAGAATAGCTGACGATGTGTTTTTGGTGCTTTACATTTTGTAATTTCCCTTCAGTTAAATTGTGGTGGGCAGAGCATAAGAAAGGTGTTTTAATGTAGGGAACTGTAGGATCAGGTATAAATAGGCATAACGATGTAAAAGTTCATGATATTTCCAGTGATTCGGTGTTGTGGCTGATACCAGGGTATTTGTTGCTTCCAGTTCTTCTCGGTGGCCACGGAATCTATCCTGGTATATACCTGCATTTACTTCTGTATTTATTTCGATAACTATCTACCCATATTCAAATCCATGATTTCACATCAATGTCTTCAAGTCTTCAACAGCTCAGAGTTCCGTCGAGTTTCCCGACTTCCTGTGTGTTAGCTCCCTTCTCCGGCAGTGCCCCCGCGAGCAGCGCTCCCAGGACATAAGGAGCAGTGCCACCGAGGACAGACGTGGTTGGGATCTGCTGGGAGGGCTTTGAGTGGCATGATGAGACAAAAGACTCTGTCTTTCAGGAACTGATGACTTAGTCAGGTTTTCTGAAGAAAGGGTGATAAGATTCAATCAGAAGATTAAAGTTAACAGACATTTAAATAGAACTAAATAAGACTTTTAAGTAGAAAGGAAAGACCTGGGGACATTTTTTGCAGAGTTGTGAAAATTCTCTTGGATTATGTTCCATTTGGTTACAAGACTGCTTCACTTAGGGCTGGCTTCCATCCCACTGAGATGCCCCACTGTGATAAACAGTGGTTCCTTCACTCTCTGATGTGGCTTTTACTTGGAATCTGAAAGTCAGGGTGAAGTTGCTCTAGAGGATACATCATACACACACTCACCCAGGACCCATTTTATTTATTCAGGAGCAGATTTCTACTTAAGTATTTTACAGATGGATAACAATTGTCACAATGAGGCTGGCATTTACGGTCAGAGGACCCTGGAGTCCTTTTTCAGTGATTATGTGTAAGACAGAATGTGGCAAATAATTGAAAAGCCAACTGAATGAGCTTAAACAAGGAATTTTAATGAGTATGTGACTTGAAGTCTAGAGGAATGCTAGATTCAGGACTGAGTTGATCCAGCAGCTCTGGATCACTTTGCCTGTGATCCTCCTGGCTCTGCTTTCCTCTCAGGCTTGCAGTGAGTTGGCCACACAGTTCTGGATCTGATCTCAATGCCTGGCACTATCCACAGGAGAGAAAAAGTTTCTTCCAGGATCTCTTCAGGAGGAAGAAAAACTTTCCTAGAAGTTTCCAGTAATGATCTCTTTAAGAAAAATTTTTTTTCATTTCTTTTCTTTTCTTTTTGTTTTTTTTTTTTGGAAACAATCTTAAATTTAGAGAAAAACCTTCAAGAACAGTATAAAAAACTTTTTCTCTGAACTACTTAAGAGTAATTTACTGACATGAAGTTTCATGTACCAAAAAAAAATTTAGTGTGTATTTCCTATGAACAAAGACATTGTCCTACAAAGTCAAAATGCTAATTCACAGACTCCATTCATGTTTTGCCATCTGTCCCAATGATGTTCCTTATAGGATCCCTGATTTTCAAGGTCTTGATATTTTCAAAGAATATATCCCAGTTATTTTATCAAATGTCCCTTGGTTTGGTTTATCTGGTGTTTCTTTCTGACTGGATTCAGGGCATCTGTGGCAGATATGTCACAAAGTGATGCTGTATTTTTCTCATTGTGTCTTATCACTTGGAGCATGATTTTTATTTCTTTCATCATTAGAGATGTTAGTTTTGACCACTTGATTAAAATGGTATCTGTCAGACTTCTCTACTCTAAAGTTATTTTTTCCTTTGGAATAAATAAGTGTTTTATAGGGAGGTACTTTGAAACACTATGAATATGTATTAAATACTTCCTCATCAAACTTTTATTATATTTATTTATCTATATATTTATATCAGTATGGACTCATGAATTTGTATGTTATTATTCAGTGGGTTATGGTCTATAACTATTGTTACTTATTTTGATGCTCAAATTATCCTTTATTTGGCCAGTGGAAACCACTTCAAGCTGGCCTCTGTGTCCTTTTGAAACATCCCCTAATTCTTCAGGCACATCCTTACTTTCTGGTAGAAGAAGATGTTCCTGGCTCATTTTGTCCTTTTCCTGTCCAAATCATGGAACTAGCCATTTCCCTAAGAAGCTTTGTCTCCATTTAGTGGAGAAAGGTATTTAGAAACCAAATTTGGATACTAAGTATCCTCATTGCTTCTGGGGTGTCATTGCCTCTGGATTCTCTCAGCGGACAGGGCTCAGGAGTGTATCCTGCTGCATATATCATTTATATCTATATCCAATTCTACATTGATCAATCCATATATCAAAATCCATGAGTTCACACCAATGGCTCCAATTCTAACACAACTCCACAGGGGTCAAACTAGTTCCCTCTTTCCATGTTTACAACTTCCTACTACAATAGTGAGAAGTGTGACTCCCCAGTTCTCATCTTATTGGTTTATTTGACTAATCTCCCATATGTAACCCATTTCCCATTACTGTATCCCCCCTACCTTCCTCACTTCAGCCAGGCTCCAACACCCTGCACCTCCCTTCATGGGAACCTCCTCCTGTATCTTATCAGCTTACACAGTCATGTCCGAACCAGTCACTAAAAGGGCTATGCCATGATCTTTGTTTGAAAATGAACTTCAGACCAACCCATCAGAGCCGCCTCTGGAGCTAGGGTGGGCTCATTTTTCACTGGGATACATGGTCTGTGTGTAGGAGAGGTAGATACCTTTAAAAAAAAAAACAAACAAAATTCTCTTAAGAGGGAAGAAGGGAGAATGGATGTTGAATGAGCAATAACAGTGCCCACTAAAGAGCTGTACAAACACATTCCTGTTACAGAAAACAAGCAACACTCACTCCAACAACTGTGTCAAACTGAAGGTAGATCTCTTGCATCATCTTTGTAATGATGGGAAGTACAACTCCTTGGAGCTAGAGCCAAGGAACAATGTTGTCTGGCTGCTGAGAAAAGAACCAATAATGTAAACAGCCTCCATGAATAACAAACTATTCAAACAAGTATTCTGGAGTAGAGCCAGGGCTTAGGTCATGGCAGAATAAATATATTCTGAAATCACAGCCCAGCTCTTCCCTGCCTCAATCCCCCTCCCTTCTTCCTTCTCTGTATAACTATTTGAATTAAAGGCACGTGAATTTAAAACGTTAAGGACATTGACAAATTTGTCCATGGAAATGTTGTTCAAATTTCCTCTCTCACCAAAGTGTTGATGAATACAAGTTCTTCCACACCTGCCAACACTACGTATTACCAGACTTACGAATTTATTCTAATCTGAAAACTGGCTCTCATTGTTGCTTTGATTTGCGTTTCTTTAATCATGAATAAAGTTAAACATCTTTTCTTATGGTTAAAAATCATTTTTATTTTTTCTGTGAAAGCCTATTTACATGCCCTCTGTTCTTCTTTTTCTGATTGAATGAAGGATTTTTTTCCTACTGACTTGTAAGAGCTCTTTGTATATTGAGAAAATTATAATATGATTTTGTGATATGATTTGCAAGTATTTTACTTACTTTTTGTTCTTGTGGTGGTTTTTCCCAGTTAATATTCTTTTGGTTTCTAGGTCATATTTTTTTGTTTGTTTCTAGGTTACAAAATGTATTATTCTCTTTCTTTTTGATGCATTGATTTTGTGTGTTTTCTTGCTTAAGGCTCCATGACCTGAAGAATTAAAATCTGTATAAATCTGTAATCCCTGTCCCTCCACTTCCCCCACCCATTCCAAGCAGTCTGGTCTCTACTCCTAGATCTTGGCACTTCCTCTGTCAGGGCAGACTCTCAGACGAGGCCTTTCACCATCTTTCCTTTGTCGTAAACTGAGAGCCCATCACATGCTAGGTGCTGTTCTAGGTGCTGCGGATACAAAGGTTCAGAGGTGAATAAGACCCAGCCTCTGCCTCCAGGAGCTCGGAGTCTAGTCATGTGAACAAATAAGTTGAATACAGTATATGATAAAAGTCTGGACAGGGTAGAGTAGGGCCAATGAAACAAAACAAAAAAACAGCCAAGAAAGAATTATAAAAGTGGTGATCTTTGATTTGAGGCTTGCAAGTGGAACAAGTTGTTACCAGGTATCAAGAAGTGGGGTGGAGAAGGGCATTCGAGGCAAAGAGACTGCCTGTGGTCCAGCGGTGGCTGCCCCAGAGGACATGAGAGGCACCCACGAGGCCAGGAGGGTCCAGATCATAGGATGCTGAGTTTGGGCTTTGCTTTTAGGGCTACTGAAGGGTTTTAAGAAGGAGAGAGGTAATTAGGTTTGTAATACAATGCTGCTCTTGACATCAGGATGGAAGGATGGGGGATGAATGGCAGAATTAGAGACCTGGAGACTAGACACAAAACCACAGTTCACGGGACACTTTTAAAAGGGCCAAGACCCACATGGTAAGTAGTGAAAGGGATGGAAAGCAGAGGCTGACAGTGGGGGGGGGCAAGACTAGCCAAGCTTGGGCCTGTTAGAAGGAGGTGGTGTGTGTGCCAGGGGGAAGGAAACGGGGAATGGGGGATGACGTGAAGGGGGGGATGCAGGAGGACTGGTTTCTGTGGGTGTGAATGATGATGCTGACCACTGAGGAGGGAACACAGGAGGAGAGGCAGGTCTGCGGCGCAGGGTGACTTAGTTTTAGACCTACCAGTTTGAGGTGTCAGTGGGACATTCAAGTAGAGATGGCCCATCAGCAGCTGGGAGTAAACAGCTGGGTTCCTGAGGGAGCCTAGACTGCAGCCACAGATTTCTATCAGTCACTGTCACAGAGTGGAATAGAAAAGGCAAGTGGAAATTAACTGAAAGTAGACAAGCAGTCGTGGTTAAGGATGTAAAGTCCTTCATGTTATGTGTGTACTTTCATTTAACAAATACTTAAATGGCACTTCCTATGGACCAGGAACTTTATACATATTTTCTCATTTAATACAAAAACAACTTTGAGGAAGATACCATTATTATTCTCATTTTGCAGATGAGAGATCTGAGAATCAGAGAGTTTCACCAGCCTGCCCAAGGTCTCCCAGGTCACACTGGCAGTGACGGGGCTAGAACCCAGGCTGCCTGGCCCCAATGCCCATGCTCCTTCCCACCACACTGTGCTACGCAGCCTCTTCATATGGCACATTTATTGTCAATGTGTTAATCAGGAAGTTTACAGGAGCAAGAATAACTACCACTTATTTTGTCCGGGTGCCCAGGGTTATTTGTATAAAGACTATGTCCTCTGCCCTTACAGTAAAAACTGAGACATCTGTGAGTTGAGAAGGAGCCTCTGGGTTTATGGGCAGAGGCACCATGCTCCCTGTGCCTCTTACTTCTCCATGGGTGCAGGACATTGAATGACAACAGGCAGCTCTCAGGGACTCACTCTTACTAAGGTCCAGAAGGTATGGTAAGTTCACCATTCCCACGGTAATCTTCAAAAACATCACAAATCAGTGATAGATAACATATAAAAAGAAAACATTGACAAATCATAGCCACACTGGAAAACAAGACGAAATTTCTATGGACCAACAGAGTAACAGAAACATAACTCAGAGGGACGCTAAAGTCACAGGCCTTCTGGGTTAGGTCCCGGAGCAGGCACAGTGCATGGGAGTTTGTATCCTATAAAGCTTTGGGGACTAAATGCTCTTCACATAGGGCAGGAGAGCTGGGCCAGGCTCATTGCATGGACCTAGGCACTGGGATGGTTCTCCCCCTGCAGAGATGGAGACTGGGAAAAGTTACTACTGGCTATTTATTCTGTTTGGGGGCCTCTGGCTTATGTAACTCCCCAGGGAGGCTGGAGGAAGAAGACCCAGCCTTGTAACTAGGACCTGGCCCAAGCTGCCTGCTGCTTCAGTGACTGAATCTGAAATATCTCACCCACTGCAACATGGAAGTCCTGAGCCATTGGTATAAGATTTGGTTCAAGACTGGGAGATCTGAGAGGCAGGTGGAGGAGACCACCAAACTGCTGGGTAGGGAGGGGTAAGTGGAGGAAGAAGAGAGAGAATAGAGATGAGAGAAGTGAAAGGAAGGAGGAAGCGGGGAGAGAGAGAGCAAGAGAGAGAGAGAGAGAGAAAGAGAGAGGTATTTCCACTCAAAATGAGCCTATAAATTAAAATTTCTAAACATATTGAAAATGAACACTAAGGAAATCTACCAATATAATAAACAATTGAGAGATTAATTCACTGTTGGCAAAATGATAATAATAAATGACTAGTTAAAAAACTCACCTTTGTTAAATGGCACATACAGCTAGACCATGTTTCTTAGCCTTCCTTTCAGTTAGGTATGAATGACCGTATGATTGAATCCTAGCCAATAAAATGTGAGTAAAAATGATTTGTGCTGCTTGCATGCCTGACCCATAAATACTTCCACAGGTGCTCTTTCAAACTTTCTTCATTGACAAGCTGACTGGGATAGAGACATCCATTGCAACCCAGGAAACAAATGTGGAAAAGGGCAGAGCCTCTATCAACCTGGGTCTTTCAATGACCTTTCGAAGGAGAGCTACTTACCTGCCCAGGACTGTTACATGATCAAAAATAGCTGCTATTGTGTTGAGCTATTGTATCTTTGGACCATCAAAGAGTCAAGGAAAGAAAACTTGTCTAAAAGATGAATAAAAAATAATTTAAAAAGGCCGAAATAAAATATCAGTAGGTGAATAGGGAAAATAATCAACTAGAAATCCTAGAAATAAAAACAGTAAGAAATAAAATTTAAAAACTCAATAGATTGAATTGAGTAGAAACTCAAGAATGGACATAGTTGAAGAGAAAAATTGATGAACTTGAAATATCACCAGAATGTACAACACAGAGAAAAAGGAACAATAAATATGAAAGAGAAGTGAAGAATTATAGGAGGGAGTTCAAGGGGCTCCAATAATCATATAATAAGAGGTCCAGAAAAAGTAAAGAATTGGTTCCGTGGTGGAAAGACATATTTGAAGATATAAGATGGTCCCCCACTTACGATGGTTTGACTTACAAATTTTTTACTTTACAATGGGTGAAAGCAATATGAGTTCAGTATGCTCCTCAACTTATGATGGGGTTGCATCTCAATAAACCCATCATAAATTGAAAATATCCTAAGCTGAAACTTTATGAGAATGTAACCCCATCATAAGTTGAGGAACATCTGTATATTGATCAGAATTTTTCAGAGTTGAAGAAATCCATTGGCTCTCAGGTTAAAAGTGTACACTGAATCAATAAAAATAAATTCACCTAATTGCAGTGTAATAAAACATTTAATATCAAGAATAAGGATAAAATATTAAAGACTATAAAAAAATAAATAATAAGCCTACAATAGACAATGAAGAATGACATTAGACGTTTTAACAAGGTAGATTTCAGAAGACACTGGAGTGATATCTTTAAAGTGCTGAGGGAAAAAAAGGACAACCTAGAATTTTATACCCAGCTAAACTATTATTTATAAATGAAGGTCAAATAAATAAATTTTCAGGCAAACAGCAAGTGAATTCACTACCTACAGATTCTCCCACAAAGAATTAATAAAGATGTATTTCAATGAGAGGAAAAATGAACCAAGAGGGAAAGTTCAGAATCTAAGAAGCAATGATGCACACAAATACAGTACTGGGTAACATATATATTTACTAAAGATAATCAGTGAGAAAAAAACCTAAATTTCATGCTTATGTTAAAAAAAGAAATGCAACTCAAAGTCTAGACAATATTCACAAGGAAGGAGATGTTCAGCGGGTAGTTGAAGTATGTTGTTTATCTAGTTTGAAAGGAGAATAAAGGCACTGAATAAACTTAACTTTCTTATAAACATTTATGGTTAATTATGGTTACTAAAAATTGAAGAGAACTTAAAGAACAGAGCACAATGTATCCTTCCAAAGAAGCAAAGAAATAAAGAAAACTATCAAAATTTGAGAAGTTAGGAGAGGAGAAAACAAGCAGCAAAAGTAAAAACGTAGCAAATGAAAACCAAGGAAGAAGATGGTAGAAATATGTCCAAATAAATCAGTAATCAAGTAAATGTAAATAGTTGAAGACCTTGTAAAAGACATGGATGTTCAGAGTTGATTTTTAAAACTGAAATTCAGCTCTGTGTTATTTATAAGAGATACACTTAAGAAGAAATGACACAGAATAGTCAAAAATTGAATGAAAAATCTATATTAAAAAATAAAAACAAAAAACAAAACCAAAAAGCCATATCAGACAAACACTAATAAAAAGAAAACTGATAGAGCAAATTTAATAGACAAATAAGTTTTGGGGCAAAGATTCATGGGCCCATGAATCCCTGGATCCCTATTTGGGATCAAGAAGAGCATTCATAATAAGAAAAGAACAATCCTGTGAGAAGCAACAATCACAAATTTATATGTTCTTAACGTAACCTCAATATTTATGTAGCAAAACTAATAGAATTACAAGGAATATTTATAAGGAAATGGAAAAATAAAGCTGGCAAAAATAAGAATATAAAGGATTTCAACAGCACAATTAAAAACGTGGTCTAATTAGAGAACTTTGCACCTAACAAAGATTATGCACACTTTGAACATTTGTAAAACTTGACCCTCTCGATAACGCAATCACATCCTTTGACTCTATAATGCAATTAAGTTAGGAGTCTACAGTTAAAAAAAGAGTATATGACAAGAGATAAGCCCACGTATTTGTAAACTATAAAACCAATTTCCCGAAACAGCTTTTAGGTTAAAGAGGAAATCACAACAGAAATTAGCAAGGGACTACTTGTGGCTTTTTACATATATCAATTAGCTTGTTACCTTGCTAACACAGCAGCTTATTTTATTACCTTGATTTATGCTTCAACAGTTAAGTTTCTCTTGTGTTTTCCCTTTATCCCTCTACCACTTCTCTAATTTTTAAGCTTTTTGCTTTTGTTTTGCTTCAGAAACATTGTCTAAAAATCTACTTTTATAGCTTTCAAGTTTTTATTCTTGTTCTTTCTCCTCAATACCTTCTGCTTGTAAACTGTAAACTTACACTCTCAACCTTTTCAGCTTTCAATGCTTACGTTTGTATTTTTAACTTTCAAATCTTATTGACACCTGACCTTTCCTCCTAAGTACCCATTTTACCTCATTATTCCAAACTCTACTTTTTAAAAATAATACTTCTAAAATTTTAATCCTTTCAGAAGTTTTTTTCTCTAACCTTTCAAAAATCTTCTCTTAACTTCCTACCTTGTATTTATTATTTTACCCAAGTATTTTCCTTCTTAGTCCCTTTTTTCCCCTTAATTTCTGGAATTAAGGCCAGAGTGGCCTCACGGTGGTGGCGTGGAGAGACTCACGCTCATGTGCAGGGCAGCTTGACTCTGCTGCCTCCCCGCCCACCCCCGGCCGCTGCCCTGCCTTCTGGCTCCTGACAACGGATCTCGGAACCTGATGAGGTTGGGTTTCCACTCTGGGGAACTCCGGAAACTCCTGGGTTAACTATTCTCGGGGCTCTGGTATTCTCTGTGCAAATGAAGTATTAATACTTGATTGAATGGAACAATTTTTCTTTCTCAGTCCAAGGTCTCCACCATGCATGTATTGGTTACAACTGTTGTGCTTGGGCCCCTCCACTGGCAGCCTGCCGTGAGGCTGGAGGGAGGGGATGGAGAGCAGCAGTTGTGACCAGACCTTGGCCAGACCCCAGTAAGGGGCCGGGCAGTCCTGTCACCCCCTGCGCATCGCAACACTCTTTCCCAGCTGGGCTTCTGCACCACGTGCTCTTACACTTCATTTCCAAACTGACTTACCTCCGTGTTCAGTGGGAATGTAGAATTGCTTTCTCTCCATGTAAGGTTCTCCTTAGCTTCCTCCCCTATTATGGAGTTCAAGAAGAACTTGGCTAGTGCAAAGGTTTTTTTGGATTAGGGGTTAGACATCAGGATTGCTGCTATCCTGCTGGGCAGAATGGCTTTCTTCAAGTGGCAAGTGGGGACCCAAAGTGGGCCCCCAGGTGCGTCTGGGTGTCAGGACCTGCAGGACAGCGAGGCCAGACTCACCTCATCTGGAAAGGCTTCTTCATCTCTTATCCATCTGCTGCTTAAAAAGGAAGTGGGTGCTCTTCTGAAGAGGCTAGAGTCCCCAAGAGGAAATAGGGCACATGTCTGGAGCTTTGTGCATAATGACAACACCCTGGTCTTCGTTCAGTTTCCCCGTCATAACTTCCCTTTGGAGTCCTACAACCTGCTACCCAATGATCAAGACAGAGTTCTCTCTTGGATGCTCGGTATTCTAAAAGCAAGGACCCTGACATTTGGGTTTTTATGAAAGAGTATGTCACTGGGGGAGACCTGAATTTTAAAACTTGCATCTTTCCATTTTTAAAGAGGTTTCGATTCCTTGTTCCTCTGGTTATTGAGGAAAAATCATCGAAAACAGAGTAAGTCCACCCCTACTTCTGTCCCCTTTAAGCCATCCAGTGGAGGCTGCGGGAACATTTTTTTTCCAGTTCTGGTTTGGTTCCCTGGCACGCTTCCTGTTTCCCTTAGCATGTACATTCTTTTAGTTAATGTGCTCGCTCTCAGCTTGTACACACGGTCTCTGGCGATCTTTTAAGTGTTTATTCAATCTACATATCCTAAGGCAGGATTAATCATCCCTGGTAATCTGAAAGTCAAGATTGGCTCATTTATTCATTTAACAAGCATCTATTATGTTTCTGCTACCAGCCATATCTGAATGCCACTATAAAATGGGTGAATTGCTTCCCTATGAACTATTCTTCTTGAGGCAAATGTCCTTGCCTAATGGGAAATTTCTTTCCATACTTGTATAAAAGACAGCAAATATTTAATATATTCTGCCCCTTTTCCAAGGCCCAGACTTTCATTGTCTTCTATACATCTGGACCCAACCAATTAGACATCTTCATAGGGTAGCTCTCATTAATGTTCACAGACTATGACAGCTTACAAAATGCCTTGTGGGGGGGCACTGAACATGTATTTGTTGAATAAATGTGTATTTCTCACTAAAAGGCTTTACTTTCTAGAGCTTGTATTCAGCACTTTCCACATCTCTCCTCTTGGGTTACGGGTTGGCAGCATATCAAAAATGAGATGCCGAGTCAGAGGCCCTACTTTCTTAGGGACAAGGAAGTATGTAAAGGTTCCTGTATTATGACTCTTGTAATTGTTGGGGGCTGGAAAAAGGGAAGGAGAGAGTATGTTCACCTTACTAGCAGGATGGGGAGCCCAGACAGCAATTCACTAAGACAGCAGAAATGGTAGAGTTTAGCATGGTGGTGGCTGCCTTGTGCTCTACTAAGAAAACTATCCCACAAACTGTCTTTGGGATGTCTGGGGAAGTCTTCTGTCTTCTGAACTAGAGAGACAATCCTGCTCACATGCCCCCATGATGCCAGGAACCTGAACAGACTTCCTCCATGTGATGGGGAAATGGCTTTGGGGTTTTCATATGCTGCCAGCTCAGCTCAGCCCTTCATAAGAACAGGGCATCCAAAAGCCCCCACCTGCCAAATATCTGCTCTCAGAATAATCCATCTGCAACTTTATTCTGCATTTCTCCTAATTTTCCTTTTTCTTCCTTAACTTTTCCTCTCTTCATGATGTGCCATAGAGCAAGGTGGGTCTCTATGAATGGTCTAGTTCTATTTTTCTCTGGAAACAGTGGTGTGCTGGTAAACAATTAACAACCAACTCTCCAGGAAAAAAAGTACTGACTTCTAGTGTTTGCCGATTTCCATGGTGTAAATACTCCCACCATGGCTGATTTCAAGCTACCAATCTCTGTCATTGTACACGGGGTTGGGAAGGGATGAGCAGCTCTGCCTCTGACAGGGCGTTTGGGGAGGAAGTGGGGTTGGGCAGAGGGGGAAACCAAACCGTGATGCAGTCCTCCAAAAGGCTCAGACTGGCCCTGTGTTGGGCTGAGACTGCTGGGCCGTTATGCTTGTTCAGTCTCAGGAGTGGGCTCCTCTGGGGGAGGTGCAGCTGAAACAGACCCTGCAGGGGCCGCCAAGGGGAAGCTGCCTGCTGACCACACCCGCAGTTGGGCACTATGTCCTGTTCGAAGGGAGCCTGGGGTGGCTCTTCCCAGGGTCAGCCACACCCAGATACACCCAATGGGAGCGTGGAGCCCTGAGCACAAGGGTGGGGTTGGGGCTTTCAGCAGTAGCCCCTGACCACCTGCTCCTGTCCTCCGAGAATGGCCTGTAGCACTGTCTGTCACCTGGTCCCTGCCTATCCTGAAGCTCAGCCTCACCCACAGTTTCTATTCCCCCTGCTCATCCCACTCACGGTTGAAAGGGCCGAATCCCACCCGAGTTGGACCCTGCTCTGTCTGCCTAGGCTGGGCATTTCTGCCCACACCCTCGAGGTGTCTGACCTCAGTGCTGGGGGTTTCTGGCCTCGCTCTGGTGCTGACAGCTTGTGGCCGGCGTGCCTGGGCCCCTGCTGGCTCCGTGTGTTGGACGCTGGCCCCAGGGCAGGGGGCAGGGTCTGCTGTGGGCACAGGCTGGGCGGGCAGAGGCAGGCGACTGCACTCCCCAGCCCAGCGTGGGGAAAACACATGGGTCGGTCCTTACTGCTCCTGGGGTTTACGTTCTTCTCTTGCTCGCAGGGACACTCGCAGCACAGGGCAGATGACCGACTGGCCCAGAACTTCACGGCTAGGCGGGGGCAGAGCTGGAATAGAACCTCACCCAGGCCCTTTTCATGCACCCTTCGTCATAACTGGGTGACAGTCCCTTTTCCCTTCCTCAAGACAGTCTGTGTGTTTAGAAAGAGCCTCACTGGCACATTTTACGTTCCCCTTGGTTAGCTCCCACTCAGCCCACTGTGGCTGTAGCCTCCCTGCTGAGGAGGAATTACAGTGCAGGGTTCACCGTCAGCTGGGCTGCAAGGACAGCATCTGGGGCAGCTAAGGGGCCCCCTCACCGGACTTCTCAGCCTCCAGGGCAGACACTTTCTGCCCAGAGGGACGAGTCCCGCAGCCTCAGCCCCTGTCCCTCGGGAGGCGGCTACTCAGGCCCCAGTGACAAGCTATAGTTCTCTGGCCCCCTGGCTCCGTCTCTCTGTCACTCACTTCATCTCTTGTAGTGCTTGCATCTAAAAGAATGAAGTCATCCATTCTGCCTGCCCCTTAACATGATCTTTGGAGCATATACTAGTCATTTATTTTTTAAACTTTCTAGCTTTTGTCTACAATTGTTGATTTTCTCCTATTTTCCAGTATTTCATACTGCATTTGTTATCTTTCTAATATGTTCTCTCTGCTAATTTTTATCAGTTTATTGAACCACTTTCCTCCCTAATTGGCCAGCCAGAGGTCTGAGCTCCGTGGTGGACGGGGCGGGGGGCGCTCCGGCTGCAGGGGCCGTTTCTGTCCTAAGTAGGAGCCAGTGGGACTCTGCGCTTTGCTCATCTGCGGATGCACTTTCTTGCCCTCTTTCATGGAATCCTCCTTCTCCCTTGGGGTGAATGTTTTGATTCAAAAGTAGCTAGCAAGGAAGAGTTGGCAAAGCTCCTGTCACCTGCTCAGAGTGGGTATAAGATAGCTGAATAGCCACGTCGGGGCGCAGTAAAGCAGGTGGTGTGTGCTGCCATCGAAGAAGCATCCTTGAGACAAGGACTGAGAGAGGTAGGAAGCTGTTTCCTTGCAGAGAATGGAATCCAAACAGGAAGTTTCTTTCTTGCCACCAAAATGTGGGGGTCATGTATTTCCCCTTCTGCTGCAAAATCACAAGACAGATCGGAGCTCAGGCTCAGAGCCACAAAGCAGAGAGCATGAACAGAGAGAGAAGTCGTTCCCGGCTAACGAGCAGCCACTGCCGGAACGCTGAGTCGCGGCTTGGAGGAAAGAGAAGCATTGTGCATTTCAAGAAGGCTTTACCCAGAGTCGAGAAACGCGGTTGATGGAAAGGCTGCACTTAAAAACGAGGCTTTGAAAAACAGCAGACAATGGGATGAAGGATTCTCTGTGACTTGTGTTAAAAACTCTGATTCAAAGACACACAAGACAGAGGGAAAGGATTGCTGTATCCAGGCCAAACGAAGAGACGTTGACCCCAGCCAGGTCCAGTTTCTGAGAGAGGAAGAATGGACAGTTAGCAATAGAACTCCACTGTGTAGGAATCGTAGCGCGATGTGTGAGGAATTATGCTGAAGTTAACTCTTTACTCAACTGGAAATGTATAGGCTCAATTGTTCGTAGTGAATTCTTTTGTCAAAGAACCTGTATTAGTTTGCTACCATTGTCATGACAAAGTACCATAGACTGGGTTGCTTGCACAACAGAGATCTATTTCCTTGCAGTGCTGGAGGCTGAAGCCTGAGATCAAGGTGTTGGCAGGGTTGGTTTCTCCTCGGCTTGCAGGTGGCCGTCTTCTCCCTGTGTCTCGCGTGGTCTTCCCTCTGAGTGTGCCTGTGGCCCCATTGCCTTTTCTTATAAGAAGACCAGTCATATTGGATCAGCGCCCACCCTAATAACCTCATTTTAACTTAATCTCCTCTTTAAAGACCCTGTCTGCAAATACAATCCCATTCTGAGAAACCGGAGGTTAGCACTTCAGTATATGGTATTTTGAAGGACACAATTCAGCCCATGACAGAACCCTGCCAGGTATTGTTAAGGACAGATGTCTGGTCAGGCTACACCCAGGTGACAATTTCTGCCCCAATTCTGGAGTACAGTCTGTGCATGGCAGATAGACAGTGTCCCTCAAGTTTGGGAAAGGGTCCTGTCCTAGTGACGCACAACAGACAATGGCTCTTGCACTTCCCACTATCCAGTCCCTCAGTGAGGACACACGTGGTCTACAATCCATTGTTCCCATTCTCAGACTTCAGATCCAGGCTCTACATGAACACGTGTCAGATCTAACTGCGTAGCACTCCGTCCGGAGGCTGCGTTGTCCATGCCAGCCTGACCTGCCAGTGAGCGGGCACTTGGCAGTTGCGTACCTGGTGTAACTGGATGATGAAAGTGAGGTACCAGGTCTTGCTAGATGGATCTCCAATATCCATTCCTCCTCACTAGCTAGCACAACCCTACTTTTGTTTGGAGTTAGTAATGTGTCCAGCTAAAGAAGCTCCACCTCTCACCCTCCCATTCCAGGTAAGAATGATGACATAACGCAGCTCTTGCCAATGAGGTAGAATTAGAGGTGGAGGTGACTAGGTGGGCTTCCAGGTTTTAGGAAAACAGTTTAAAGAGAGCTGCTTCAGGCAGTCTGTTCCTTTTGCTCTTTGCCCTTCCTCCTTCTTCCTGTCTAGAACATGGATGTGATGGCTGGAGTTTTGCAGCCATTTTGTAAGCATAAGCATGAAGATGGTAGAGTGTGGATCTAGACAGAACCTGAGTTCCTCATGACTTTGGGGGACTGCTACACCAGCTCTGGTCTGCTCTTCTCTGACTTCTACTCCCATGAAGTGGGGGAACCTCCAACCCCCCAGGGCTGCTGGCCTCCACAATGGCTCCTCCAGAGACACAATGTGAATGGCACTCCCTAGCATAGGCTAGCCAGTGGCCTGTGAACCCCTGTCCTGTTTAAGCCACTATTTGGGGTTTCTATTACCTGCCACCAAATATTATTGCTAATTGGTGCAGGTTAAGTTGCAATCCTTAGAATCATTTACCTTATTCTCCCTGGATGCATGTACAGCACCTTCTGAAAATCTCCATGGAAGCCTAGTTTAGACATGAGCATCCTGCCCCCACTTCAAAAAAAAGCTGATGAAGGAACCCGGGTACATTTGGATTCACATATGCTTCCATTGTTGATCTGCTCTGTGGCCTCGGGAAAAATACCTCACCTTTCTGAGCCTCACTTTCTTGAGTGCCATCGTACAGGATTGTTGGGAGGGTTTAGTGAGACAGCGTGTAGAAAGCACCTGGCTCGTTTTCTAGTATAATACACAGTGGTCAGCGTGTGGCCCTCCTGCTGTTGTGACAGCGCTCCTCGCTCTAGAGGAAGACTCAAGTCCAAGGGCCCAGGGCTTACTCTTCCATCGGGTGCTCCTCCTTCATCTCCCTCCAGCTGCTGGCAGGACATTTCTGGTTAGCTCTCCCAGTGACCTCTTCTAGCCCAGTCCCCAACCACCCTCTTTCCAATGGTATCACTTCCATCCTATATCTGGTTCTGCCTATCAGCTCAGCTTGCCACACCAAGCCAAGCTGTGAACCCTGCCACAGCACGCCGCGCCACACCACACCAGACCACAGCACCCTGGACCACATTATGCCAGGCCATGCCACGCCATAGCACACAATGTCATGGGATGCCATGACACTCCACAGCTGTTGTAGATGGTTGCCCCAGACTTACCCCTGCTCATTCTTGGGGCCCTGGCTGTGTTCCCTAGTATTCATCCTGGCTTCTGTCCCCTTTGTTTGGGTTAATATACTTGAACTTCATTCTTGACCTCTAAAGTAGGTGTCCCACCGGGCTCCCAGCTCTGTTCCCTCGTTGGAGTTTGGAACCCTGCTTCCAGCGTCAGGGCAGACACCCCCTCCTCTATTCCTAGCTTGCAGGACCTGCGGTCGTGTTCTGTAGAGCAGAGAGATGATATCTATCCATTCCCCTCCATCCCACCTGGGCTGGGAGAAATACTACGTTTTATAGAAACAAAGATTTCCCTTTATTTCATATAAAACTTTAATGTTGACATTTAATTTATTAGAGTTCAGTGTTTAATTTTAAAAACCTAATGTGCTATTACCTTGAGATTTATTAATGAGGATTCTATTCACGTCTCTATCTCTACACCTATGCCTGTCTATCCACACACACATGCACACAAACATTTTAAATAATATCCTACATTCTGACCCTAACCTGTCCTTTCCCATTACTTTTCCGACCCAACTCTCCTTTCCTGCCAAACAGTTCTGCTTACTGTCCCTTAAATTCACAAAGAAAGTTCGAACCTCTCTGCTTTTGTTCATATACTTCTGACTTCTCTTTAACTATCTTGATTTTTTTGGTAAGGTTTTACGGTCATTTAAATTTTTTTAATCAACAAATTAGAATTGTATATGTTTATTGTGTACAATATGTTCTTTGAAATATGTATCTATTACAAAATGACTAAATCAAGCTAATTAACACATGCATTACCTCATATATTACCATCTTTGTGGTGAGATGTGACTGTCCTGTTTTTAACAGACTGCAGCACCCTGTTCAAGGTCTCTCCCTGTCACATACCTCTCTTCTGCTCCATCTCGAAACCTAGTTTCCTTTCTTTCTTTCCTAATCTTCTGGTTTGCCCACTTGGCTTCCTTTCTTAAACTCCTAACTTGTATTATTTGTTAGCTCATTTTGAAATTAATCATTTCTGTCTTATAAGTTGATATCATGATTGCTTTGTCTTAGCGTGAACATGTTTTCATGGGTATTACTTTGGTGGAAGGTCTGTGAGCTTCCTGAGAGCGAGAATCTTGTATTTATTTGTATGCCGTAGAGCAGTGTTATTCAAACTGTGGAGTCCAGACCAGTGTCCCTCAGCAAACCGGGATGGATCTGGAATGAGGAGAGTTTAGAAACTTTCCCAGCAACGTGACATTGCCACAACATCCAAACACGTGTCATCATGGGCTCTTTTTGTTGAGCAGGGAATAGACCAGATTGGGTGTTGCTGCATTCCTGTGTTGCAATAACTGCATGCCAGACAAGCACACGAGGGCCCCGCGTCAGTCTGTACAGAGTGGGAATGAGAGTGGCCGGGCCTTCACCTTACACAGTTTGGAAACACCACCCCGGAGTAGCTAGAACGGAACCCTGCACACTGCCAGGCCTTCCAGGGTGCTAGGGGATTGATAAACACCACAGATTTGGACACTTTACTAGCCATGTTTTTTTTTGTATCAGTGTATAAAGATCAGAATCATCAACATAAATGCAATACAAATTCAATTCACAGCACATGTGTCACCCAGACGTTACCTGGGTTACCTTGACCCTTCAGAATGAAATGAGGTTGGCTTATTATTGCACAGATTATGGAAAGTCTAGGCCTTCCTCAAGATTTATGGAAAATTTTGGAGACTTATCTGCCCATGTCACCTCTGGCTCTAAGGACTCACTTCCACACCTCACCATCCCACGCTCCTTGGTGCTTTGACTCAGATGAGGAATTGAGCTGTTTTATTAATTTTCACAACTTCCCCTGCTCTCAGGTAGGAAAAAAGCTCATCAAGGCTTTTGTGTGTGTAGCAGACTCCACCCAAGGTTTGCGGAGACAGAGCAATTGTTGTTCTACAGAGGAATCATATTGAAAAACTAATCCCTCAACTGTTTCACCACTCATAATGCTTCTGGAAGCTTCTCAAGAGTCTAACGTCCTGGCCTTCCCTCCTGTCCTCACCTTGGTCTCCTGCGGTGGCTGCAATCTGTTCCTCCACCCTTCCCTGAGTCAGTGTCTCTCGCAGGCCCTTGAAGAATGCTTTAATTTCTAGTGAGCTGATTTCCCAAAATATATTACCACTCAAGTTGACTTATCTTGTTACATTCAAAAACCTACTCTGTGAAAGTAGTCCAGCTTCTCTCCCTGGGGGCTGATGCTGGTGCAGGGATGCGTGGAGGTCAAATACAAGAATGATCTGCTCCACTTGCCACCCACAGCACCCCCTTCCTTACCCCATTCTCTCATAAGAGTGGGGTAGAGTGAGAGTGAGTTTTTTCCCATTACATATATGAAAATCACCTGTCATGACTAGCCAACTCAACTGCTGCTTCCTAACTAAGGTGGGAAATTCCCTTTGTCACCCACTCATTTGAGTTAACATCCCTGGGTTGGTGTCAGGAGAGAAGTCTGTGGCTTCATTTGCACTGTAGTATGAAGCTTTGTGGATATGGAGGTTTCTCTCTCTCTCTCTCTCTCTCTCTCTCTCTCTCTCTCTCGCTCTCGCTCTCGCTCTCGCTCTCGCTCTCGCTCTGTACTGAGCTCTGAGCAATGAAACTGGGTCAGTGAAAATTAGACGGCCCAGGCCTTCCCTTATTCTGTGCCGGCTCTGTTTCCTACCTATTATCCATCATGCTGGTTTCTTGCTGCAAGACACATCTCTGTTATATTTTCAATAGAAGGAGCCAATAAGGCTGCCCAACTGCGGCATTGTAAGAGAAGGGAGAGAGCTCAGCTGTAGTCTAACAATAGGTGAAAACCCCTTAGGACATGCGGTGATGTCATCGGGAGGCAGATAAAGGCCACCGCTGTGCCTGGGACAGGCCCAGAACTGAAAGGGAAAGCAATCCGGGAACCATGGAGTCTCAAGATGGGTGATCACCCTCTTAGAGCCAGATGTTGCTGATCCTGCCACTCCCTCCTGGAGGAGGAGAGGAGAGTGTGGAGCAGGGCGCAGCCACCTCCCAGGAGTGGGTGTCGAGGGAGGCGCGGGCGCACTGCAGTTTGCCCCCTACCTTAGGTCGCACCTAAGCCAGAAGGAAGGAGGGAGGGGCTTGCGTAGGGGGCTGCCTTACCCTCCCCCAGAATAAACTCTAACCCTGCCTCCTCTGTGGCATTTGCATTTAAAAAAATCCTCTGCAGCTTCTGGGGGTGGGGGTGGCACTTTGTCCCCAATGCCTGAAAGAAGAGGAGCAGTGTGTCAGCGGATTTCTGCGATGTTGTTCTTGGGTGTGGCTGGATGAGTTGACCCACCCTGGTCTCCCTCCAGGCCACGTGCCAGTGGCAACATTCCTTGCTGGGATCTCTGCAGGAGGCAGGGATGTGAGTGGCTGAGGTCAACTGAGCCAGGGTGAATCTTGAAGTGGCTCTTTTGGATGACTTTGCTGCCTCCTTCCAGCTCGGGAGGGCCAAGCTGACCTTTCAGGGACTGCGGAGGGGCTTAGCTGACTGGCCTCCCCGCCCCTGCACGGCTTACACACTTGTAATAGACTAGGTGCTGCCTGGAGAGGGTCCCAGCTGCACTCCTGTGGGACACAGCATGGGATTGCCAAAATCCACCACGGGCGGGAGACAGCTGCTTGTTTTATTGACATGAGCATCCTTCAGTTTCGGCAACTAAGATGAGTCTGGTCTCATCCAGGCCACTGTGCTTTGTGTCCAAAGCTCAATCACTCTCCTCCCACTTCGTGCTTAGCCTTGCCTTACATCTGGCTGTCCCTGGAAGGTGGGTGGTGGTTACCGGTGTCAGCTGGGGAGGAAGGCAGGAGAGGCGGGGATGGGCCAGGCTGGAGAAGGGGTGAGAGGGAGGAGAGGAGGGGAAGCTCTCTAACCCCCCAGGGGCTTCTGTCTCTGAAGCAGTCTCTCTCTGTGGGAGCAGCAGAATCTTTTCACACCTCTCCAAGGCATGGTTATGTGGCTCCGAGTGGAGAACCAGCCTCAGAACTGGCAGCAGCACTGCGCCACCACCATGGCCCACCAGGGAAAATTCTACAAACCAGCTCTCTCGGGTCACTAGCCTCATTCATTCACAAGACAGTTTTGGGGCCTCTCCATTGGTAAAGGCCCTGCAAACTCTTGGGGATACACGTGAATAAGATGCCTCTGAGGGTCGCACAGTTTGGGGGAGAGTGAAGGCAGTGTACCCATTCTCCCAAAGAGCTCTGTGGAATACATTTTACCAGCCGTATTTGGCAGGGGAGGGACATGAGCTTTTCTATGCAAGGTTAATGCACAAAAGACCAACCAGCTGGTAGGCAATAGAGCCAGAATTAAAATTTAGATCTTTTTGATTTGTAGGTTCAAATAGGTGGGTGAAAGAGGCGTGTGTCCTTTTTGTCTCCTGGGAAAAGGCATAGTTGGTGCAGCCAAGCCTGGAGCAGGCTGAGGAATTAGGAGGGGGATTTTTGAGCTGGCCTTCAAGCTGGAATAGAAGTTTGTCAGGCAGACAGAGGGGAGAAGGGCACCCAGGCACGCGCTGAAAGGCCTGCCATGGGCTGCCAAAGCTCTGCATGGTAGGTGCGTGGCCTCTGGAAAGGGCCAGAAAACCAGGTCCTATCCTGGAGGTGCTGGGGAGGCACAGAAGACCTTAATGCGGGGGGAGCGGCTAGAAAGATACCCTGCAGACAGCATCTTGGCCAGACCCCCAGGAGACCCTGGGGAAGCTGGAGAAGCAGCACTGCCCAGGCAGGCGGAGCCCCCAGGTGGGTGGGGTCCTTAGGTGGGTGGGGCCAGGAGGAGCCTCCAGGTGGGTGGGGCCCCAAGTGGGTGGGGCCAGGAGGAGCCCAGCGGCTGCGCCTGCACTTTATGGGGACCGGCTTCCGGCCTTAGTCAACAGCGCTCGCCTGATGACTTTTTCTCTCTGCATAACCTTTCCTCCTTTTTCCCCCTCACTGAATGTTGTACGCATTTCTAGCCTTGCACACACCACATGGGTTTGTCTTTTTTGAAGTCCTTGTGGCTAATGTGTGAACAGCCTAGAGTGTTCCGCGGAGGCGTGGCCCTGCACTGCTGAACTTGAAAGGGGATCCCCTGGACTGTGCGACCCTGAGCTTTCTCCGGCAGTCGTCCGGCGCTCTGGTCCTCCTCGGGCCACTCTGATTTCCCCGCGTCGGTGGCAGCGGGCGGTCCCTGGGGCGCTGTGTGGCGGTGCTGGGACCCCGCGAGCCCGGTGCTTGGGAAGCGCGGGGCGGACACCGCCGGGGGTCCGTTCTCTTCCTCTGGGGTCCTCTCTAGGGTCACAGTGCTGGCTTTCCATAAAGTAGCGCACAGGTCCAAGCCACATGAATGCCACGACAGATAAAAATACAGATTCCCAGTAGGAGCCCAAATGGGGCACTAATGCAAGCAGATCAACTTACAGCCTAAAAGTCGAAGCACGAGCGTACCTGGACGATAGGACGGGGGAAAATGCGAATCGGAACGGCAGGTCCGCACTACGGAATTGGTAAAGGAAAGGGAGTCTATTTCCAGGCGGCCCAGGCCCTTCGGTCCTTCATCCTACTCTCCCGCTCCCCACCACCAGCCTGAGTTATTGGTTGGTGAGAACCTTGGGTGACTGGTTTTAATGAATAAGAGGGGAATGATTGGAAATTAGCATACTAATAGCTTGCATGCAAATGAGTGCTTCTGAAGTGATTGCAAAATTTATTCTCTTAAACATTTTAAACTCCCTCTTACAGTCTGATGTTTGACACTAAAGCCTGGCTGAGGACAATAAAAAAGTGGCATTTTTGCACCCCTTTTTGGTGACACCTGTGAAGGAAAAATTTCAACCTAGCCTAGGCCCGCTGTTCTTCAGTTAGAAATTGAGGAGTCTCCGATTTAACTTAAAAATACTTATACAGTATTTTTATTTCTGATCACATATATAATATATGTACAGTATGGAAAATACGGAAAATAAAGAAAAGCAGAAAGATGACACTAAAATCACCTGTATTAACTCCCTCTCTTTACGCATATACACATATGTAACATATAAAACAAGTACATATTCTGGACTTGTGGTTCTGTAACTTGCTTTTTTAACATTTAGTAATATATTGAGAACATTTTCTCAGGCCAGTACATATTCTTTGACAATATAGTTCTTACTAATTGTATGGTGGCAGCGCAACACTTTATTTCACCATGCCCCACTTTTGTACATTTAAGTTGTTTCCAATTGTTTGATATTTTAAACAGGTGTTCACGCTCATAGATACGTTTTATGGGCATCTATGATTATTTCCTAGGGAGAAATGCCTAGAAGTGGAATTGTTGCACAGATATAAGGCTCTCATTCATTTTATCACATCACCCTAAAATCATGCCAAGAAATCATGCCAGCGTCCACCCATGCCAGCCTTGCATTTCTTTATATCTTTGATGACACTGTAGCCCAGGTTTTGAAAATATCTGCTTCTCATTGAAGCTTGGGTCAAAATGCCATGAGCTCACCTGTCTTTTCTCCCAGGTCACAGCTGCCTTCCCTTTCTTTTAAGTTCAGAGGTCATTGTTTTTCTATTTTTAAAATGGTGGTAAAATGCACATAACAGAAAATTTACCATATTAACCATTTTTAAGTGTACAGTTTAGTGGCATTAATTATATTCCCATAGTTGTGCAATCATCACCACCATCCACCTCCAGAACTTTTTTTATCTTGTAAAAACTTTATACTTATTAAATATTAACTCCTCCTTCCTCCCTATCCCTAGTCCCTGGCAAACAATATTCTTATTTCTATCTCTATGAATTTGTCTTTTCTAGGTACCTCATATAAGTAGAACTATATTTGTTCTTTTGTGACTGGCTTACTTTACTGAGCATTATGTCCTCAAGGTTTATCCATGGTGTAGCAGGTGTCTGAATTTCCTTCCTTTTTAAGGCTTAAAAATATTCCGTTGTATGTGTATACTACATTTTGCTTATCTATTCTATTGAGTATATGTTTTTCCCCCCATGTTTTAGCTATTGTGCATAATGCTCTTATGAACTTAGGTGTACAAATATCTTTGAGATCCTGCTTTCAATTCTTTTGGGTGTACATCCAGAAGTGGAATTGCTGGACTATATGGTAATTCTATTTCTAAATTTTGAGGACCCACCATGCCATTTTCCACAGCGGCTGCACATTTTACATTGCCATCAACAGTGTACAAGGGTTCCAACTTCTCTGCATCCTTGCAACACTTGTTTTCCGTTTTTCAGTAATAGCCATCCTGATGGGTATGAGGTGGCATCTCAACTGTGCTTTTGATTTGCACTTCCCTAATGATTAGTGATGTTGAACACCTTTTCATGTGCTTATTGGCCATCTGTTTATCTTCTTTGGAGAAATGCCTGTTCAAGTCCTGTGCCCATTTTTGAATCCAGTTGTTCGTTTTCTTAGTGTTGAGTCAGAGTGTCATTTTTAGAGACTCCTATAATTCCCATTCTCTGCTCCTCCAGCCCCATCTCTTCCTTAGGGTCTGGCAAGCTGGCCACCCTCCCCTCATGGACAAGTAGGAATATGACCCACAATAAGTCACATTCATCATTCACATGTTGGGTCCCACATAAATATGGTTGTGCTCCATCAAGCATAACAAGATGGGAACTTCCAGGACAGGTAAATTAGAAAGAGAATACTTAGATTACAAAAAGTTCTGGCTCTGCTATATAATTACTTTCAGAAAAAACAGCTACAGATCAAGCATTTAGTATCAAAGTCATTTTCTGTGGTAGGTTTGCCTGAACTTTAATCTGGTTTGTAATACAAGATAGCAAGTCACCATGGGCACACATTTTGCAGCCTTTTAATCTGAAAGGGCTCACCGGGTAATTCCCCTACTGAAAGCCAAACATTCTATAGGCTCTCTATTAAAATTCTTTTAAATGGGAGATGACTATTACTTAAAGTTTTTTCCAAGTTAAAATTTCTATCTATCCTGAAGGCATAGAATATTTACATTCTGATGTTTACACATGTAAATTTTTTCCTAGGAAAAATTATACTTGAAGCTATAAATGCTGAGAGCAGAGGCGCTTTTGTTGAAGCACGGCCGAGGGGACTCTGTGCCCTGGCTCTGGGTCTCCCCTCTCCCTCCCTCCAACTCCACTGGGCGGTGGCCCTGAGGGTTCTGGAGCACAGGTTGGAGACCGTAGAGGAGAGAGGGTTGTTGGGAATTTAGTACTGTGTGGATATTCCTCCAAGACAAGCAGGAAGCCCAAGGCTGGGCTTAGAATGGGTTTTGGGAAAGAAGGTTAGTGTGGACGAAGCGGGGGGTCATTACTGCGAGGAATAGAGCAAATGGAATTTCCGGACAGTGTCAGGAGCAAGGATTTGTAAACAAAAAGAGTGAGCAGGAAAAATCAGCTCACCGTGAATAACAGACTTAAACCTAAGGCATGAACACATAAGAATTCTAGAAGAAAATGTTGGAAAAACTCTTATAGATACTGGTTTAGACAAAGAATTTATGAAGAAGACCCCAAAAGCAATCACAACAACAACAAAAATAAATAAATGGGACCTGATCAAATTGAAAACCTTCTGCACAGCCAAGGAAACTATCACAAGAACAAACAGACAACCTACAGAATGGGAGAAAATATTTGCATGCTACACATCCAACAAAGGGCTGATAACTAGAATCTGTATAGAACTCAGAAAAATTAACAAGAAAAAATCAAACAACCCCATCAAAAAGTGGGTAAAGGACATGAACAGAAACTTTTCAAAAGAAGACAGACTAATGGCCAACAAACATATGAAAAATTGCTCAACATCTCTAATCATCAGGGAAATGCAAATCAAAACCACAATGAGATATCACTTATCTCCAGTGAGAATGGCTTTTATCAAAAAGTCCCAAAACAACAAATGTTGACATGGATGCGAAGAGATAGGCACACTCTTTCCCTGACGGTGGAACTGCAAATTAGTACAACCTCTGGAAAGCAATATGGAGATACCTCAAAGAACTCAAAGGAGAAGAGTACTTCTACTACAAATTTGATCCAGCAATCCCACTACTGGGATTTGCCCAAAGGAAAAAAGGACATTCTATAAAAAAGGCATCTGTACTTGAATATGTATAGCAGCACAATTCACAATTGCAAAGATGTGGAAATAACCCAAGTGCCCATCAATACATTAGTGGATTAATAAAATGTGGTGTATGTGTACCATGGAGTACTTACTACTCAGCCACAAAAAACAATGGTGAACTAATACCTCTTGTATCATCCTGGATGGAGCTGGAGGCCATTCTTCTAAGTAAAGTATCATAAGAATGGAAAAACAAACATCACATGTACTCACCATCAAACTGACACTAATTGGTTAACACTTATGTGCACATATAGAATTAACATTCATCGGGTGTCGAGCAGGTGGGAGGGGGAGGAGGGGATGGGTATATTCACACCTAATGCATGTGGTGCACACTGTTTGGGGGATGGGCATGCTCTGACTTGGGTGGTGCAAAGGCAATATATGTAACCAAACTGTTTGTACCCACGTAATATTCTGAAATTAAAAAAACCTTAATATTAATTTAAAAAAAAAGAGTGAGCAGGGAGGAACAACCAACTCCAGAGCAAAGGATCTGCCATGGTGCCCAAGCAGGTCTGAGTGAGCAGGCTTGGGAGAGGGTGCGGGGTTAGGCCACAGGGGCCAAGCGCCAGGAAGCAGGAAGTTTGTACAGGATGCCCCAGACATAGCTGTGGCAGAGGACAGAGAGCTTTTGGCTCCTACTGATTCTGAAAGTCCATGTGTGGATGCAGGGCCACCATGAGCAATTGGGCAGACTGTGCACTGCACAATGACGTCATTCAACCAGGGAGTTTAGAGTGACAAAATCCAATTGCCAATCCTTCTCCTTGGTTCGGGGTTGCATCTGCCAGGAGGAAGGGGCATCCTTTCTAATACATACAAAGGCACTTCATGGGTTAGCGGTGGCCCTGAGTGCATGCAGTTATTTCCTGGCTAGAATTCTAGAATTCTAGTTTTCTGTGCAAAGGATCTCAACCAACTCAGATGGCTGTCAGTACAAATGGCTCTTAACTGGAAGTATAACACAACCGCACTGTAGTCACTTGTCTTAATCTCATTATTCATTCATTCAACAAATATTTATTTGGCTCTTACACTATGTGCCAAGCACTGTTCTAGGTGTTTGGGGACATATCGATGAACAAAGTAGACCAAGGGGAGAATTAAGACAATAAACAATAAATGTAAGGAGTAAGTTTTCTAGTAGATTGGAAGGTAGTGTTAGAGAACAAAGGGAAAGAAGTCAATAGATCAGGAGTTCTGGGATGGGGGAGCAGGTTGCAGTATTAAATAGAAACATCAGTGTAAGTCCTCACTGAGAAGGTGGACTTTGAGCACAGATTTGAAGGAGCTTGGAGAGCCTGGAAAGAGCATGGCAGGTGGAGGGAAGGGCTGGAGCAGAGATCCCAGAGCAGAATTGTGCCTGGCCTGCTTGAGGAATGCAGAGGCCAAAGTAAGTGGACCACCACTTGTCATGGGAGATTTTTGTGAGGACTTTGGGTTTTACCCTGAATGAAACGGGAACCACTGGCAAATCCTAGGAAAGCAGTGAGACGATCTGGCTTAGGGTTGAGCTATGCTGAGAGCAGAAACAGAAACACCCATCTGGAGACTCCTGTGGTGACACAGGTGGGAGATGCTGGGCACTTGGACCCAGTGGGCCATCTCAGGCACTTGAACCAGTGGTGGCAGAGGTGACGAGAAACGGCAGAATGTAGAACACATTTTGAAGGTAGAGCCAGTGTGATTCCTTAGCAACTGCCAATCGGTTTTCTGTCTGTATAGATTTGCCTTTTATGGACATTTTGTATAAATGGAATTATAGCATAATGTTTCCGAAGTTCATCCATGTTGTAGCATGGATCAGTCGTTTCTTTCTTTTTATTGTTGGAGTCATTTCAGTTGTATGAATATACCACATTTTGTTTGTCCATTTCCAGCTGACATTTGGGTTGTTTCCAGTTTGAGGCCGTTATACATAATGATGCTACATTCATGTGTGAGTCTTAATGTGGGCATGTTTTTTTCCTCTTGGGTAGATACTTAGGAGTGGAATTGCTGAGTTTTATGTTAAGCATATGTTTAACTTTCCAGGAAGCTGCCACACTATTTTTCAATAGGGAAAATGTCTTTTTCCACTATCAGTAAGTGGCTGTGTTAACAGCTGCACCATTTTATTTTCCTATCAAAAACTTATGTGGATTCCATTTTCTCCATATCCCCTCCAACACTTAGTACTGTCAGTCTTTTGGATTTTAACCGTTCCTGTGGATGTGTGCTGGTATTTCAGTGTAGTTTTAACTTTTCCCACCAGTGTCGTTTCTATTCTGAGATGCATTCTGGGGCTCCACACTGCACTGAGTGGTCATGTCTCCTTAGTCTCTTCCAATAGCTGGACATTCCTTAGTCTGTCTTTGTCTTTCATGACCTTGACACTTTTGAAGAGTACTGGCTATTTTGTAGAATTTGCCTAAATTTGGATTTTCTGGTATTTTCTCATGCTTACACTGAACCTATTCATTTTTGGCAAGAATATCACAGAAGTGATGTGTCCTCAGTGTATCATATCAGGGGTTACATAATATCAACATATCTTATTTTTATTGATCATTTAGTTAAGGTTGTGTATGATAGATTTCTCAATTGTTTTCCTCATTGTGGTTAATAGCTATCTTAGGGAAGATACTTTGAGAATATGCAAATATTCTTTTCCTTGTAAAACATTTCCCCTCTAATTTTAGCATCCATTGGTAGACTTCCCTGTAAAAATTATTTCTATCACCTAACCCCAGTGAGATTGGCCTCTATCAAAAAATCCCCAAACAACAAATGCTGGCGAGGATGTGGAGAGACAGGAACACTCTTACACTGCTGGTGGGACTGAAAATTAGTGCAACCTCTGTGGAAAAGAATTTGGAGATACCTCAAAGAGCTAAAAATAGAAATATCATTTGATTCAGCAGCAGCACTATTAGGCATCTACCCAAAAGAGCAAAAGACATTCTATAGTAAAGACATCTGCACCCGAATGTTTATGGCAGCACAACTCACTATTGGAAGAATGTGGAAACAACCCAAGCGCCTGTCAATTCATGAGTGGATTATTAAAATTTAGTATATGTATACAATGGAATATTACTCCACTATAAGAAATGACGGTGATCTAGCACCTCTTATATTTTCCTGGATAGAGCTTGAGCCCACTGTCCGAAGTGAGGTATCACAAGAATGGAAGAATAGGCTCTACATGTACTCACCATCAAATTGGCACTGACTGATCAACACTATGGTGCTCACATGGTAGTGATATTCTCCAGGGATTAGGGGGTTGGGGGCAGGTGAACTCACAACTAATGGACACGGTGAGCGTTGTAGGGGGGAAAAGGCCCTCCCCAAATCATGGTTTGGGTGTGGCAAAGTCATAACATGTAACCAAAATGTTTGTACCCCCATAATATCCTGAAATAAATAAATAAATAAAATAAAAATAAAAAAATAAATGAGAAAAGTCAAAGTTCAAAATAAATCATTGCTGTGGTATTCTAGTGGTGATTTTGTATTTCCTACATTCCTTCTACATTTATTATTTGAAATTCTTCTGTAAGGAAAAATTTCTCCCATTTGTTTGTTTGTTTATTTATTTATTTATTTTTGAGACAGGGTCTTGCTCTGTTGCCCAGGCTGGAGTGTAGTGGTGAGATCACAGCTCACTGCAACCTCGAACTCCTTTGTTGGCTCAAGTGATCCTCTTGCCTCAGCATTCTGAGTAGCTAGGACTATAGGAACCAGCTACCACATCCAGCTATTTTTAAAAAAACTTTTTGTAGAGATGGGAGTCTCCATACATTTCCCAGGCTGGTCTTGAACTCCTGGCCTTAAGAAATCCTCCCACTTCAGCCTACCAAAATGCTGGAAGTACAGGCGTGAGCCACCTTGCCTGGTCTATGTTTATTCACTTATTTACTGATATCAATGTGAGCTCATGGATTGAATCTCTGGGTTAAAATCCATTAGCATCATTATTTATTGTATTGTTCAATTTACTCCAGTTTTGGCCATTGGGAACTCGTGCAAGCTGGCTCCTGTGTCCTTTCAACATGCCCCACCCTTTTGAGCACTTCTGTACTTTTTGGTACTAGGAGATGCTTCAGACTCATCTTGTGTTTTCTCCATTCTGGGCCTGGAATCAACCCCTTTGTCCAGAAGCCCTGGTTCCCTTTTGTGGAAGACTGGTATTTAGAAACCAAGATCAGGCACTAAATGTGCTCATTGCTCTCTGGGTGCCATTACTTCTATGTCCTCTTAGTAGGACAGAGCTTGGAAATATGTGTCTGTGTACTCACCCCTGCAAACACAAACACCTTTGTTCAAAAACCTAAGTTCATAGTGATACTTGTGACTCCAGTTCACACTCCAGAGCTTATTCTAACCTTCCTCTTTCCCTGTGTCTAACATCTTTTTCTAACACTGAGAGACCTGGCTCTTACTAATTAAAATATGTTTACTTATTTGTTCAACCTCAGTATCCATATTAAAACAGTGTCAGAATTGCTAACCTGTGTCTCTGTGAAAAATCAATTTATTAACTAGAATACAGCATTTACACAGTTCTTTTTGTCTTTAGCCTTACAATATGCATTCAAAATGCTGTTTCCCAAAGTAACTAAGTTTGGTTTTTTTCTTTCCCACTCCCTTCAGTGTGTTATACTATTCATTTATAATATAGTTAAGTTTATTTATTACAATTTGTATTCCTTTTTGGATTTCTCCCATATTACGGTTGATTTCTTTTAAAATTTACGTGCAGTAAAAAATCACTCTTTGTGGTGTACAGTTTTATGGGTTTTGACAAATGGATAGAGTCATGTATCTGGTTCTGCCACTCATAAAATTCACTTCTGTTGCCTTGCTTGGTAGTTAACCCTGCCCTATCCCTGTGCCCAGCCCCGGGAACCTTTGGATTTGTTTTCTTTCCATACAGTTTTGCCTTCTCCAGATGGACATACTAATAGAGTACAGTAACATAACGTGTAACCTTTTGGTTCTTGCTTCTTTCACTTAGCCATATTCATTTACAATAAATTCATTATTTTGTATGCATTAGTAGCTTCTTTCTTTTTATTTTTGAGTAGCATTCCATTCAATGGATTTCCCATGGCTTTCTAATCCATTAATTGGGGGAAAGACATGTGGGTTGTTTCAAGTTTTTGATGGTTATAAATAAAGCTGCTATAGAAATGCATACAGGTCTTTGTGAATGTATGTTTTCATTTCTCTAGGGTAAACGCCTAGCAGTGGAATTGCTGGATTATGTGTTAAGCATGTATTTTTCTTTATAAGATACCACCAAACTCTTTTCCAGAGTGGTTTACCATTTTGCATTCCCACCAATGATATGTGAGAAATCTAGTTGCTTTATATCCTCATCAGAACTTGGTATTGCCAGTATGTTTATTTTGTCATTCTAATGAGAGAGCAGTGGCATCTCACTGAGGTGTTAATCTGCATGTACCTCCTGACTAATGGTGTTGAACATTACTTCAAATGCTCATTTGCCTTCTTCTTTGGTAAAGTGCTGTTTAGATCTTTTGTCCATTAAAAAATTATATTACTTTATCTTATTTTTGAGTTAAAAGGGTTTGTTATACATTCTGGATTCAAGTCCTTTGTCGTATATATGATATGTGAAAATTTTCATCCAGTTAGTAGCTTGTCTTTTCATTTTTTTGATGATATTTTTGAGGAGCAAAAGTTTTTAATTTTGATAAAGTTTGATTTATCAATCTTTTATCTATGGACAGTGCTTTTGTTGTTACGTCTTAAAAAAGCTTTGCCTAACCCAAGATCTGAAAGCTTTTTTTCTGTTTTCTTTTAGTTCTAGCTTTTATATTTCTGTCTGTCATACATTTTTGAGTTAATTTTTGTATATGAGTTGAGGTAAGGGTTTAAGATCATGTGTGTGTGTTTGTGTGCGTGTGTGAGAGAGAGAAAGAGAGAAATACGGACATTCAATTGTCAGGGAAGCATTAAAGAACTATGGAAACGGGAAGCATGAAAAAATTATACTTTTTCCATTGTTGAATTGCCTTGGCAACATTGTAAAAAGTCCATTGAAGGTTTATTTCTGCACTTTCTTCTGTATCTCTGTTCTTACACCCGTATCACACTGTCCTGATTATTGCAGTTACAGAGCTAGCTTTCAAGTCTATCAGTGTAAGTACTCCAACTTTTTAAAATTTTTTTCTTCTCAAATTTGTTGTGGGTATTATGGGTTCTTTAAATTTCTATATGAATTGTAGATTAAGCCTGTCAATTTCTATCAAAAAATCCAGCTGTGTTTTTTAAATTGACAAAAATTGTATGTATTTGTTGTGTACAACACAATATTTTGAAATATGTATGCATAGTGGAATGGCTCAGTGAAGCTAATTAACATATGCATTACCTCATATATTTGTCATTTTTTTTGTGGTTAGAACATTTCAAATCTACTCCTAGCAATTTTCAAGAATATAATACAATGCTGGTTGCTACAGCCACCATGCTGTACAAAATATCTCCTGAGCTTATTCCTGCAATCTAACTGAAATTTTGTGTCACCTCCCCACCTTCCCAACCCCTCAGTCCTGGATAACCATTCTACTCTCTACTTCTATGAGTTCAATTTTATACATTCCACATATAAGTGAAATCACATAGTATTTATCGTTCTGTGCTTGGCTTATTTCACTTAACATTTTGTCTTCCGGGTTCATTCATGTTGTAAATAACAGGATTTCCGTATTTTTAAAGGCCGAATAGCAATCCATTATATACATATATATGTATATATCCCACAGTTTCTTTATCCATTTATCTGTTGATGAAAACTTAGGTTGTTTCCATATCTTGGCTATTGTGAATAAAGCAATGAACATGGGAGTGCAGCTATCTCTTCAATATGCCAATTTCATTTCCTTTGGATATATACTCAGAGGTGGGATTGCTGAATCATATATTAATAGTAGTTCTGGTTTTAATTTTTAAGAAACCTCCATACCACTTCCCCTAATGACTTTACTAATTTACATTCCCCAAAATGGTGTGCAAATGTTCTCTTTTCTCCACATCCTCACCAACCTTTGTTATCTTTTGTCTTTTTGATTGATAATAGTCTTTCTAATAGGTGTGAGATGATGTTTCACTGTAGTCTTAATTTGCATTTCTCTGATGATTAATGATATTGAACTGTTTTTCATATACTCATTGGCCATTTGTATATTTTCTCTTGAGAAATGGCTATTTAGGTCCTTTGTCCATTTTTTAAACAAGTTATTTGTTTTTTACTATTGAGTTGTTTGAGTTCCTTATATATTTTGGACATTAACCCTTCATCAGATGTATGATTTGCAAATATTTCCTCCCATTCTATAGGTTGTCTCTTCACATTATTGATTGTTTCCTTTACTGTATAGATATTTTTAGTTTGATATAATCCCATTTGTCTATTTTCGCTTTTGTTGCCTGTACTTTTAGGATCATATCTGAAAAATCATTGCCCAGACAAATGTCATGGAGATTTTCCCTTGTGTTTTCTTTTTCTTTCTTTTTTTCTTTTAGACAGAGTCTCACTCTGTTGCCCCAGGTAGAGCACAGTGGTGTCATCATAGCTACTGCAACCTCAAAGTCCTGGGCCCAAGTGATCCTCCTGCCACATCTTCCTGAGTAGCTGGGACTACAGGCACACACTGCCATGCCCAAGCTAATTTTTTCTATTTTTGGTAGAGACAGGGTCTTGTTCTTGCTCAGGCTGGTCCGAACTCCTGACCGCAAGCAATTCTCTCCCCTCGGCCTCCCAGAGTGCTAGGATTACAGGCTTGAGCTACCACACCCAGCCCCTTGTGCTTTTTTTTTTTTTTAGTAGTTTTACAGTTTCACATCTTAGGTTTAAGTCTTTAATCTATTGTGAGTTAATTTTGGTATGTAGTATGAGACGAGGGCAGAATTTCTTTCTCTGCATGTGAATATCCAGTTTTCCAACACCATTTATTAAAGAAACTATCCTTTCCCCATTGTGTATTCTAGACACTTTGTCAAAATTCAATTAATCATAACTGCATGAATTTATTTCTGGGCTCTCTATTCTATTCCATTGTTTATGTCTGTTTTTATGCAAGTACCATGATGTTTTGATTACTGTAACTTTGTAGTATCTTTTACAGTCAGGTAATATGATGGCTGCAGGCTTCTTCTTTTTGCTCAAGATTGTTTTAGCTAGTCAAGGTCTTTTTTTGTAGTTCCATACAAATTTTAGGATTATAACTGATGTTACATTCCCATTAGCAATGTATGAACATTCCAATTTCTCCCTATCATCTTCAACATCATTATTATCTATCTTTTTGATCATTGCCATCCTACTGGGTGTGAATTGGTATCTCATTGTGGTTTTGAGTTGTATTTTCCTAATGACTAGTGATGTTGAGCATATTTTCATGTATTTGCTGGCTATTTATATATTTCCTTTGGATACATTTGATCCCAATCCTTTGACCCTTTTAAAATTGGTTTATCTTATCTTTTTGTGATTGAGTTTTAAGTTTGTGTGTTTGTGTTTTTCTTATAGTCTCTTATCAGATATATGATTTGTAAATGGTTTCTAACATTCTCTAGATTGTGTGTTCACTTTCTTAATAGTGTCCCTTGCAACACAAAAGTTTTTCGTTTTGATGAAGTCATGTTTATCTATTTTTTTTCTTTAGTTGGTTATGCTTTTGGTGTCATATCTAAGAAACGATTGCCTCACCCAAGATCATAAATATTTCCTCCTATGTATTCTTTTAAGAGTTTTACCAGCTCTGGGATTTAAATTTAGACCTTTGATCCTTTTTGTGTTAATTTTCTATATATGGTGTGAGATAGAGGTATAACTTCATTATTGTGCATATGAATATCCATTTGTCCAATTATCATTCATTGAAAAGATAATTATTTTCTTACTGAATGTTTTTGGTACCTTTGTTGAAAAGAAATTTACCATAAATTTGAAAGTTTTTCTGGATTCTCAATTTTATTCCATTGATCTATGTGTCTATCCTTATGCCAGTACCTGAATCTTGATTACTATAACTTTGTAGAAAGATTTGAAATCTGGAAGCATGAATTATCATATTTTGTTTTTCTTTTTTAGGATTATTCTGGCTATTCTGGGTTCCTTATATATCCATATGAATCTTTGGATCAACTAATCAATCTCTGCAAAAACAATATAGGTGGGATTTTGATATGGGGTTCTTTGACTCTGTAGATCAATTTAGGGAATATTGCTATCTTAACAATATTAAATCTTTCAATCTATGACCATGGAATGTGCTTCTATTTATTTAGATCTTCTTTAATTTTATTCTTTAATGATATTTTGTAATTTGCAATGAACAGTACTGTACACTTTTTGTTAAACTTATTCCTAAGTATTTTATTGTTTTTGATACATTTTAAGTGGAATTAATATTTTCTTACTTTTATTTCAGATTATTCATTGCTAATATATAGAAATACACTTGATTTTTGTATATTGCTTTTTTATGTTGTAATTTTTCTAAATTTTTTACTGTATATATAATATTATATATATAGTTGGTATGAATTTCTTAGAATTTTCTATACAAAAGATCATGTTATCTGCGAATAGAGATAGTTTCACTTCTTTTTTTCCCCAATGTTAATGCCTATTATTTCATTACCTCTCCTAATTGCCCTGGTCAGACCCTCTAATAAAATGTTGAATAGAAGTGGCAAGAGCAGACATCTTCTGTTCCTGATCTTAGAATGAGAGCTTTTTCTCTTTCATCATTAAGAATGGTGTTAGCGTTGGGATTTTTATAGATGCCTTTGATTAGGTAGAGAAATTTACCTTTTATTCCTAGTTTGTTGCATATTTATTTTTTCATGAAAAGATTTTGAATTTTGTCACATTTCATTTATTTTTGGCACGTCTTGAAAAGATTGTATGATTTTTGTCCTTTATTCTTTTAATATGGTTTATTAATGATTTGATTTTATTGAACCAAACTTGTATTCCTGAAATAAAGTCCACTTAGTTTTGGTGTATAATCCTTTTCATGTTACTAGATTCAGTTTGTTAGTATTTTATTGAGAAGTTTTGTATCTATATATATAAAAAATAATAATATGTGGGATTTTTTTCCCCTTGTAATGTCTTTGTCTACTTTTGGCATTAAGATAATACTGGTCTGATGGAATGATTTGGGAAGCATTCCCTTCTCTTTTATTTTTTGCAAGAGTTTGTAAAGGATTGTTGGTAATTCTTCCTGAAATTTTTGGTAGAATTCAGCAGTAAGACCATCTGGTTCTGAGCTTTTGTTATGGGAAATTTTTGATTACTAATTCAATCTCTTTACTAATTATGAGCTTATTCAGATTTTCTACTCCTTCTTGAGTCAATGTTGGAAGTTTGTGTTTTTCTCGGAATTTTCCCTTTTCATCTAATTTACTGTATAATTGTTCATAAAATTCTCTTAAATTATTTGTATTTCTGTAAAATTAGTAGTAATTTTCCCTCTTTTGAATTACCAAAGTCATTTCTGAATGAATTATAAAATCATTTCTGATTTTAGTAATTGAGTCTTCTTTATTTATTGGTCAGCTTAACTAAAGATTTGTCAATTTTGTTGATCTTTTCAAAGAACCAACCTTTGAATTCCCTGATTTTCTCTATGGTTTTTCTATTCTCTATTTAATTAGTTATTGCTCTATTAGTTAGTATTCTAATCTTTATTATTTTCTTTTTTATGCTTGCTTTTTTCTCTTTTTAGTTTCTTAAGGTGGAAGATTAGGTCACTGATTTGAGAGCTTTCTGCTTTCTTCTTTTTCAATGTAAGTTTTGACAGGTATTAATTTCCCTCTGGGAACTGGTTTCACTGAATCCTATAAGTTTTGGTATGTTGTTTTTGTTGTTGTCCATCTCAGAGTATTTTCTGATTTACCTTTTGATTTCTTCTTTGACTCTTTGGTTGTTTAGGAATGTATTGCTTAATTTCCACTATTTGCTATTTTCCTATATTTCCTACAGCTATTTATTTCTAATTCACATTCCATTGTGTTCAGAGAACATATTATAAATGATTTCAATCCTTTTAAACCTATTGAGACTTGTTTTATAGCCTAACATATTGTCTAGCCTGGAGAATGTTCCACAATCACTTGAGAATAATGCATACTTACCTGTTATTGTGTGCAGTTTTCTATGTTGAGTGAAGTTTTCAATCATTATTGTTAAATTGTATATTTTCCCCTTCAATTATGTCAATTTTTTCTTCATATGCTTTGAGGTTCTGTAATACATACATATGCTTATAATTATTATATCTTCTTCATGGATTGACTCCTTTATGTTACAAAATGTCCTTTTTTCTCTCTACTTTTTGTCTTAAAGTCCATTTTGTGTGATATTAGAATAGCCATTCCATCTCTCTTCTCTCTTGCTGTTTGCAAGATTGTCTCCTTGTCTTTGTCTTTCAGAAATTTGGTTATCATGAGTCTAGTTATGGATATCATTGAGTTTATCTTACTTTGTGTATGTTGAGTTTTTTGGATGTGTACTAATGTTTTTCATCAAATTTGGGAAGTTTTCAACTTTTTCTTTTTTAATTTCTTTTTTACTTTTTTTCATAAATTTCAGAATGTTATGGGGATACAAATATTTTAGTTACATATACTGCTTTTGCACCACTTGAGTCACAGCTACAAGTATGCCCATCTCCCTGAAAGTGTGCACCTCACCCATTAGATGTGAATTGACTCCGCCACCTGCCTGACACCTGATGAATGTTACTTCCATATGTGCACATAAGTGTTGATCAGTTAGTGCCAATTTAATGGTGAGTACATATGCTGCTTGTTTTTCCATTCTTGTGATTCTTCTCTTTGAAGATTGGGCTCTAGCTCCATCCAGGATAATACAAGAGGTATTAGTTTACCACTGTTTTTTATAGATGAGTGGGACTCCATGGTATACATATACCATATTTTATTAATCCACTCATGTATTTATGGGCACTTAATGGGTTGTTTCAAAGATGTGGGTTGTTTCCACATCTTTGCAATTGTAAATTGTGCTGCTATACACATTCAAGTGCAGATGTCTTTTTTGTAGAATGTCCTTTTTTCCTTTGGGTAAATACCCAGTAGTGGGATTGCTGGATCAAATTGGTAGTAGAACTACCATTCTCCTTTGAGTTCTTTGACGTATCTCCATATTGCTTTCCGTAGAGGTTGTAATAATTTGCAGTCCCACCGTCAGTGAAAGAGTGTTCTTATCTCTTCACATCCATGCCAACATTTGTTGTTTTGGGACTTTTTGATAAAGGCCATTCTAACTGGAGTTAAGTGATATCTCATTGTGGTTTTGATTTGCATTTCCCTGATGATTAGAGATGTTGAGCAACTTTTCACATGTTTGTTGGCCATTAGTCTGTCTTCTTTTGAAAAGTTTCTGTTCACGTCCTTTGCTCACTTTTTGATGGGGTTGTTTGTTTTTTTCTTGTTAATTTTCCTGAGTTATCAGGAAAATTCTAGTTATCAGCCCTTTGTTGGATGTGTAGCATGCAAATATTTTCTCCTATTCTGTAGGTTGTCTGTTTGTTCTTGTGATAGTTTCCTTGTCTGTGCAGAAGGTTTTCAATTTGATCAGGTCCCATTTATTTATTTTTGTTGTTGTTGGGATTGCTTTTGGGGTCTTCTTCAAAAATTCTTTGTCTAAACCAATGTCTATAAGAGTTTTTCCAACATTTTCTTCTAGAATTCTTATGTGTTCATGCTTTATGTTTAAGTCTGTTATCCATGATGAAGTAATTTTTGTGAGTGGTGAGAGGTATGGATCCTGTTTCAGTCTTTTACTTGTGGCTGTACAATTTTCCCAGCACAATCTATTGAATAGATATTCTTTTCCCAGTGTATGTTTTTGTCTGCTTTGTCAAAGATCAGATGGCTATATGAGGATGGTTTTATATCTGGGTTCTAAGTCCTCTTCCATTGGTCTATGTCTCTGTTCTTGTGCCAGTACTATGCTGGTTTGGTTACTGTAGCCTTGTAGTACAGCTTGAAGTCTGGTAAAGTGATGCCTCCCAATTTGTTCTTTCTGCTTAATGGTGCTTTAACTATATGGATCCTCTCTGGTTCCATATAAAGTGTAGAAATTTTTTTTATATTTGTGAAAAATGATGTTGGCATTTTAATAGGGATTACATTGAATCTGTAGATTAGTTGGGTAGTATAGACATTTTAACAATGTTGATACTGCTGATCCATGAGTGTGGTGCGGTTTTCCATCTGTTTGCGTCCTCTGCTATTTCCTTCCTCAGTGTTTCATAGTTCTTTCTGTAGAGGTCTTTCACCTTCTTAGTTAATATATTCCTAAGTATTTTATTGTCTTTGTTGCTATTGTGAAAGGTATTGAGTTTTTGATTTGGTTCTCAGTTTGACTATTGTTGGCATATGTGAATGCTACTGATTTCTCGAACTCCTGAACTCAAACGATCCTCCAGCCTCTGCCTCTCAGAGTGCTAGGATTACAGGTGTGAGCCAACACGCCTAGCTACTACTGATTTCTGTACATTGATTTTGTAACCTGAGACTTTATTGAACTTATTTATCAATTACAGTAGTCTATTGGCAGAATCTTTGGGGTTTTCTGTCATCAAAGAGCGATAGTTTGACCTCTTCTGCCCCCATTTGGATGCCCTTGATTTCCTTCTCTTGTCTGATTGCTCTGGCAGGATTTCCAGCACTATGTTGAATAGAAGTGGTGATAATGGACAACGTTGTCTGAGTCCAGTTCTAAGGGGGAATGTTTTCAATTTTTCCCTATTCAGTGTGATGTTGGCCATTATCATCTCTCAAGCTAAGTCCCATTTATGCCTATTTTGTTAAGTGTTCTAAAGGGTATTGAATTTTGTTGAATGCTTTCTGTATCTATTGAGAGGATCATATGATCTTTGTTTTTACTTCTGTTTATGTGGTGAATTACATTTATAGATTTGTGTATATTGAACCATCTGTGTATCTCTGGGATGAAGCCCACTTGGTTGTGATGGATTATTTTTTTTGATGAGCAGCTGAATTTGATTTGCTAGGATTTTATTGAGAATTTTTGCATCTATATTCATAAGAGATATTGGCCTGTAGTTTTCTTTTTCTGTTGAATCCTTTCCTGGCTTTGGTATCAGTGTTATGTTGGCTTCATAAAACCTGTTGGGAAGGATTCCTTCCTTCTTGGTGTTGTGCAATAATTTCTGCAGGTTAGGCACCAGTTCTTCTGTACAGGTCTGGTAGAATTCAGGTGTGAAACCATCTGGTCACAGAATTTTTTTTGGAAGGCTTTTTATTACTGCTTCAAATTTAGTGCTTGATATTGGTCTGTTTAGGAATTCTATTTCTTCCTGACTGAGCCTAGGGTGATTGTGTGTTTCTAAGAATTTGTCCATTTTTTCCATGTTTTCAAGTTTATGTGCATGGAGATTTTTATAGTATTCAGAGATGATATTTTGTATTCCATGGTATTATTAATAGTTATAATTGCTCCTTTTTCATTCCTGATTGAGCTTATTAGAGTTCTTTCTTTTCTGCTTCTGGTTAATCTAGTGAGAGGCATGTCAATTATGTCAATCTTTTCAAAGAACCAACTTTTTGGTTCATTAATCTTCCATATAGTTCTTTTGTTTTGATTTCATTTAATTCTGCTCCGAAATTGGTTATTTCTTTTCCTCGGCTGGGTTTTAGACTGGTTTGCTCTTCTTTTTTACAGTTCTTTGAGTTGATTCATTAGATTGTTGATTTGTGATCTTTCTGTCTTTTGGCTGTGGGCATTTATGGTTATGAATTTTCCTCTCAGGACTTCTTTACCTGTGTCCCACAGATTTTTGATAACTTGTGTCCCCTTTATCATTAAGTTGAAAGAATTTTTTGATTTCCATCTTAATTTTATTTTTGACCTGGGTATCATTCAGCAGTAGGTTGTTTAGTTTCCATGATTTTGTGTATAGATGAGTGTTACTATTGTCATTGATTTCTAACTTTATTCCACTGTGGAATATGTATGGTATAATTTCTATTTTTTAAAACTTGTTGAGACATGTTTTGGGGCCTAGGATGTGGTCAATCTTAGAGAATGTCCCATGAAGCGATGAGAAGAATGTATATTCAGTGGTTTGGGGGTAGAATGTTCTGTAGACCCATGTAGAATGTCTGTTAGACCCATTTGTTCTAGAGTTCTGTTTAATTCCATTGTTTCTTTGTTCATTTTGTTTGGAGGATCTATCCTATTCTGTCAAAGGGGTGTTGAAGTCCCTGGAAATTGCTGCTGTTTATCATTTTGTTTAGACTATGTAGGATTTGCTTTATGAATCTGCTTTATGAATCTGTTAGGTGTGTAAATATTTGGATTGTTATGTCTTCTTGTTGAGTTGTTCCTTTTACAATTATATAATGACCATCTTAGTCTTTCATTACTTTTGTTGATTTGAAGACTAAGTTATCTGATATGAGAACTGCTAGCCCCGCTTTCTTTTGATTTCCATTAGCATGTAATATTGTTTTCCATCCTTTCACCTTGAATCTAAATGAGTCCTTGTGAGTTAGATGTGTTTCCTGAAGACAGCTGATACTTGGCTTATGTATATTTATCCATTCAGCCAGTCTATATCTCTTCAGTGGGCAGTTCAAGCCATTCACATTTATTGAAAGAATTGATAAGTGGGATGGAATTCTGTTCATCCTGTTGAGTAGAACTTTGTTCCTTTGTTTTATCTCTTGAGCCATTGTGGTATCTGGCCTTTGATCTTTAGCTTTTGGGTGATTTTTCACTGGTTAGCGTTTACTGTGCTGGTTCATGAATAATGCAGCTCTGAATACTTCCTGCAGTGAAGGTATTGTCTTGACAAATTCCCTCACTGTCTGAAAAAGACTTTATTTCCCCTTCATATAAAAAACTTAGTTTTACAGGATACAGAATTCTATGCTGGGCCTTATTTTTCTGTTTGAGAAGACTGAGAAAATCCCTTCTGTTTTGTAAGGTCTCAGTTGAGAAATCTGCCATTAGTATGATTGGTGTTCCTGTGTAAGTTACCTGCTGCTTTCACCTTATGGCTCATAGGAGCATCTCTTTCATGACTCTGTGTCTTGGTATATTTATCTTTGTGATGAATCTCCCAGGAGCTTCTTGTATCTGGATATCTAGATTTCCAGCAAGGCCAGGGAAATTTTCCTCAATTATTCCCACAAATAAATTATCCAACATATATGTATTTTCTTCTTCATCCTGTGGGATGCCTATGATTCTTATGTTAGGCTTCTTTACATAATCCAATATATCTTGTAGGCTTTGCTCATTCCTCTTATTTTTCTGCTCTGTTTCTGTGACTGACTTTTTTAGTTGAACGTGGTTGTCTTCAAGCTCAGACTCTTTCTTTTGCCTAATATAACCTGTTCTTAAGGCTTTCCACTGTGTTTTGTAGTTCCTTGAATGAATTTTTCATTTCCAGAAGTTCTGTTTGATTTTTCTTCAATAATTCAATTTCTTCAGTGAATTTTTCATTCATTTTCTGCATTGTTTTTGTGGTTTCTTTGTGTTGGGTTTCTATTTTATCTTGTATTTCATTAATCTTCCTTACAATCCATGTTTGAAATTGTTCATCTGTCATTTCAATATTCTGCTTTTGGTTGGTATCCATTGCTAGGGAGCTGGTGTTCCCTTTTGAGGGTGACCTTTTGCTCTGATTCTTCATACTTCCAGAGGTTTTTTGCTGATTCCTTTTAATCTGGAGCAACTGTTACTTCTTACTTTTGTATTTTCTTTTGTTTAGTCAATGACACACTCAGTTTAATCTCTGAGTCAGTAGGTGGTGATTGTGGGTGAGACTTAACCACACCCTCTGTGATTGAGTTGGTTAATGTTGTAAAGGGCATGCAAATTGACCTCCTTCTCAGTAGGTGGTATTTGCTGGAAGGAACAAGCTGCACTGTTGTTTTTGGATCCCATGACTGGTTCTGGTTCCTCAGGAGAAGTATTCTAATGCCCCAGTTGGTGGGTGGGGCCCTGGAACTTCCAGGTGAGTCCTTTATTATCTAACATAGGAGAGGCAGGTGAGGGAGTGAGGCTCGGTGGGGTTAGGTTGGGTGAGCCTGCCTTCACACTCCACAAATGTTGGCTAGGGATGTGCTGTGGTCTAAAGTACATTCCCTGGCTCTGGGCAAAGCTGCCCAGAAGAGGCTGAAGTGGCCCTATTCAACCAGAATGTCTGCATGTGGAGGTGGGACTGTCTGAGACCTGCAATACAGTGGTCTGGAGCAGGCCTCACTCCTTTCAACCCTGCTCTATTCTTCAGTTTCCTCTGGGCCTCTGCCAGTAGGAAAGACCTCAAGACAGCGAAGCTCTCACATGATCGCAATGTGAGACTTCCAGGATCCTGGCCTGAGCTGGGGGCATGGTTCTCCCGTGGGGGGGTGGGTGCTCCATTGGCATGCTGCAGCTAGGACCCATACTACACTTTCCCCCTGATCTGCCCCTGCAGGCATCCACACCTCCTAAGAGTAGATCACACATATCCCCTCTGTGCTTCTGGGTATAGGACTCAAGGCCTGGGTGTAGGAGATCTGGTCTGTGGGCCCATCTCCTTGGCCCTGGAGATCAATCCCTGACCATGCCAGAGATAAGAATGCTGGTCCTGTGTCACTCACAGGATGCCCAAGGTGATTCAGTGTACCTCTACCTCGGGGTCTGTCTTGCTCTGATGGAGTTGCCAGGCAAGCAGCAGCAGGGAGGGCTGGCAGGCAGGGAGCTCCCAGTCTGAGCACCCCTTAGTCCACTGCAGGACCCCAAAAGGAAATGTCTGAGCTCTGCTCGCTGTGGGAGCATCCGTGTGGTGGCTCAATGGTCTCTCTCTGCAGCTGTTGGTGGAAGAAGGGAAGGGGAGAGAGACTGGGTGGAGGAAAGCCAGCAATTAAGTCTTCTTTGATCCTCTCTCCAGGAGGCAGACATGTCCAGAATGACCAGCCTCTGGAGTCATGCAGAACACCCTGGGACCTACTGTACCCCTGTGGCTCCTACAGTGTGCATCAGAGTTGAGAAATGTCTGTGTGGGGATGAATAAGATAGAACCTGAGTAGTTGAAGCCCCCTGGGGAAGACAAAGTCACCTGGAGGGTTGAGAAGCAATATGGCATCTGCTGTTTGGCTTGGATCTGTGGGGTGGGAGGCCCCCTGGGGGGCTGGGAGCCTGATGTTCTGTCCACAAGAAGCTCCCCACTCACTGGCAGCAGCAGTCTCTGGACTCTTGTGGGTAGAAGGACTCTCCAGCTGCTTGGGAGTGTGCAGATGGCAGCTGACCCAACCTGGAGGATGGGGGTCAGGGCCAGGCAGGCAGGAAGCAGCTAGGGCCTGGAAGGTGGGCTCCAGTGAACAGGCTGTGGTCTGCTTCTTAGACACAAGGGTCCTCTCAACCATTAGTTTTTAAATATTATTTCTGACCCTTTCTCTCTTTCCTTGTTCTTTTGGACTCCCATTGAGCACATGCCAGTATGCTTGATGATGTCCCATAGGAATCTGAGTCTCGTTCACTTTTCTTGATTTTTCTTTCTTTTTGTTTCTCAGGGTAGATAATCTCAATTGATCTGTTTTTGAGTTCTATGTTTCTTTCTTCTACCTGCTCAAATCTGCTGTTGAGCCCCTCTAGGGAATTTTTTATTTCAGCTATTAATTTTTAAACTTCAGAATTTTTACTTGCTTCTTTTTAATAATATCCATATCTTCACTGTTTTCTCTATTTCAAGAGGTATTATTCTTATACATTCATTTAGTTCTTTAGACACAGTTTCCTTTAGTCCCTGAACATATTTAAAATAGCTGATTTAAAGTCTTTGTTTAGTAAGTCCAACACCTGTGCTTCCTTTTATTGTTTGTTTATTTTTTATTTGCTTTGTCAAATAAATTGAAGCAATTGAAATGCTTCCTTAAAGACAGTTTCTATTGCCTGTTTTTTATGTGTATAAATCATACTTTCTTGGTTTTTTGCATGTTTTATAATTGTTTTTGAAAACTGGACATTTTAAATTATATATAATTAGTTCCCATATATGTGATTTCTCCATTCCATATATATGATTTTCTATATATCTATACACATATATATAATGTAGTAACTCTGGAAAACAAATTCTCCTCCTTTTCCAGCATTTGATTTTTTTTGTTGTTGTTGTTGCTATTTGTTTGTTTTGTAACTCCTCTAAATAAACTATGTAAATTCTGTGTTCTTTATCCTGTGTGGCCATTGAAGTGTCACTAAGTAAGCTTAGTGGTCAGCTAATGATTGGATAAAGATTTCCTGAAATGTCCGAAACCAATAAGTCTCTCGTTTTTGCTGAGAAGCTCAGTGCTCATCCAGGCAATTGACAATTTTGGGTTAGCCTTCACGTCTTGTTTTGTAGAGTCTCAAAGTCAGTCAGAGATGATAGCTTAGGGCTTGCTTGTGTTTTTCCTGAACATGTGCACAACCCTGAATCTGAGTACAGCCTTCCTGCTAGATTCCTAGTAATTTATTGGAGATATTAAAAAGCCCTCCTCAGCAATTCATTCTCTATCTTTTCAAGTTTTTTTTATATTGGTTTGGTGTTTGCCTTTTAACGCTTCATTGTCTCAGACAACTGCAATATTAAATAATTGTCACCATTTTTTTTCAACAAATGGCCCTGGGGTAAAGATTGTTTCCACCAGGCAATCTCTGAGTAAGGGCAAATAAATAAAGAGCCTTACAAATAGGATGTTCCAGAAAACCACCGGACAAGTCTAATAATGCCAATTTTTCTGGAATGTGGTTTTGAAAGAGCTCCAACTCTTCCAGTGATCACTTGGCTGATAGATCTCACTGTGACTGTGGACTCTTGGTTTTTGTGGCTACCACAGAGCTGAGGAGAAGGGCATGGACATGGGGCATGTTAAAAGGCCAGAAAGGTCGCTTTCTTATTGAGATTCAGCTGAGGTGTTTTTTCTTTTTTGGTTGGTTGGTTTTGCATAGATGCTCTTAGATTGTTTCAAGCTCTTGGTTGATTTCCAGAACTTTGAAAAAGTTGATTTTGATATTTTTTACCAGTGTTCTCATGGTTTTTACAAAGGAGAGGATTTTTGGAGGTTCCTATTCCTCCATTTCCATTCACATCACTTCTGTTGACTTTTTAATTGCATTTATGAATTACTTTCTTAGTGATTACTCTAGAGACTGAATTGAAGTATTCTATTTCAAATTAATGTTGACTTAATTCCAGTAAAACTAGCAACTTTGCTTCAATATAAATCCATTACCTTTTCTCTTTCTTTTGGTGATTTTCTTGTCACATACACTCAGAGAATGACTACAGTTGCACCTTGAACAATATGGGGGTTAGGGAAACTCACCTCCTGAACAGTTCAAAATCCATATAACTTCTGACTCTACCAAAACTTCACCAGTAGTAGCCTACTGTTGACTAGAAGAAGCCTTACCGATAACATAAACAGTTGATTGACACATATTTTGTATGTTACATGTATTACATACTATATTTTTACCACAAAGAACGCTAGAGAAACGAAAATATTATTAAGAAAATAATGAGGAGAAGAAAATATATTTACTGTTCATTAAGTGGAAGTGGACCATTACCAAGGTCTTTATCCTTGTCGTCGTCTTCATGCTGAGTAGCCTGAGGATGAGGAAGAGGAGGGGTCGGTCTTGCTGTCTCAGGAGTGGTTAGAGGCAGAAGAAAATCCATATGTAAGTGGATTCAACCCACGCAGTTCAAACCCATGTTGTTCAAGGATATAGAATGACTATATATTTATATCTATTAATGTATCTTTGTAGTATCTATGCTTGTTTTAAACCCATCAATAGTTGGCAGCAAAGCTACTGTTTTTCATTACCTGAAAAAACCACTTGGCTGACCAGATTGGCAGCATTTTGGAGCTACTCCCAGCAATAAGTCTGCAGACTCCTACTGTTCTTTCCCTGAAGTTCTAGCAACTTTTCATGACTAATATCTCTCAATTTATTGTTTGGCTTTGGTAAATTTCCAGAGCCATGAAATTATTGTTTTTAATAGTTTTGTCCAGTTTTATACTTGCTTTCTGGGGAGAGAATTTGCTTCCCTCTTTACCCTGTGATAGCCAGAAGCACCCCTCCTTACAGAATGTATTATTTCCATGTTTATTAGATAATACAAGATTGTTTTTCAAAGTACTTTCATCAATTTATCCTCTAACTAGCCATGTTTGAGAACTCCCATTGTTCTACATTCTTGCCAACTTGATTTTATCAGTTTTTAGTGGCTCACTTTTTGTTCACTTAATGGCATTTTCAGATGAACAGATTTAAATTTAATGAAATCAAATGAATCAATCTTTTTCTTCCACACTGATTTCTAACTCAAGGTCATGAAGATAGTCTCCTATATTATCTTCTAAAATCTGTATTGTTTTATTTATCACATTTAGATCTCAGTCCACCTTAAATTGATTTTATGTGTGAAGTAGGAGTGAGTTTCTTTCTTTCTTTTTCTATGTGGATATCCAGTAAACTTAGCATCATTTATTGAAAAGATTATCTTTTCCCAGTTTACTCCTGTTTTCAAGACTTGTGCAAATTTGTCAATAACTGTCAAAGTTGATCTTCTTAATATTATTCATGTTCAAGAGAGTGTAGCTGGATTTTTAAATCTATCTTCTATCATAATTGAAGAATATTTTTATTAATTTTAATTTCAAATTTTTCTTTCACTTTAAGCAATAGACATGCAAATTGTTACAGAAATTCTTTAAAAATGTCCTGTAACTAATATGTAAATTTTAATAAAGCTAAACAGTCTGCAAGAGATATAATTCAGGCAACTACTGAATTGTACCACTGCTGTAATGTTTTATTTTCTCAATGTAGTCTTCAGTTTTAAAGAAATTCCATTTCAACTTTAAGGATATTAATCAAAGTTTCTAATATATATTATGTATTAACTAAAATTTGTATTTGGCAAACTCAAAAACCTCACAATTATCATTTTTTATCTTATTGTTTTAAAAATTTAAACACTGATTAAAATTTCCAAATGATCTCGTAGAATGACAAAATCTAAATAATGTAAGTTCTGTTTCTTTGTCTTATCACTGGATTATCATTGTTTATTTTGAATCTACTGTTTAAACACAGGAAAATGTAGTACTATGGGAAATACAAATAGGAATTTTGAATGGTTACAAACTTACCCTTGAAACAACTCTATTAATGAGGTTTTTTTGGAATTAATTTCCATGTAGTATACAATGTTTCTTTTTTTAAATTTTTAAAATTAAGGTGTAATCTACATATAGTAAAACTCCCTCTTTTTATAATACAGGTCTGTGAATTTTGGCAAATGTGTTCTGTTTTGTAACAACCACCACAATCAAGAGGTAGAATAGTGCCATCAATCCCTGTCCCACTCGTCAATAACGCTTTCCTCCCATCTCTGCCCTGGCAATCACTGATTTGTGTTCTGTCCCTATAGCTTTGCCTTTTCCCAAATGTCATAAAAATGGTATCATGCAACATACAGCCTTTTGAGTCTGGCTTCTTTAACTTAGACTGCATCTGAGATTGATCTACACTTTTGTTTATTCCTCTATATTGCTGAGTAATATTCCACTGAAGGCATGTACCCCAATCTGTTTATCTATGCTCCAGTTGAGAGATATTTAGATTCTTTCCAGGTTTTTGGCAATTATGAATAAAAGCCACTAAAAAATTTCATGTGTATGTTTTTGTGTGACTATAAGTTTTTCATTTCAGTCAGGCAATTGTATACAATGTCAGATGTCTTCCTAAATATTTGATATCTTTATTTTTTTGTATTCGAACTATTAATATTTATTGCTAGGATAGAGAAATGCAATTGAGTTTTGTATATTGGCAATCTATCCAGAAAACATGCTAAATTTGTTACAGTCATGTGTTGCCTAATGATGGGGATACATTTCAAGAAATACATTGTTAGGCAATTTCATCACTGCATGACCCTGACAGAGTGTACTTACCCTGCCCTGGATGGTATAGCTACTGCAGCACACGTAGGCTGTATGGTATGGCCTATTGCTCCTGGGCTACAAACCTGTACAGCAGGTTACTGTAGTGAATGCTGCATGACTACTGTAGGCAGCTGGAACACAGTGGTAAACATTTGCGTATCTAAACATACCTAAACACAGAAAAGGTACAGAAAAAATAGGATATTATAATATGATTGGACCACCGTGGTATTGTGGTCCGTGCTTCACTGAAATGTGGTTATGCAGTGCATGATCATATTTAATTCTAATAATTTAACAAGGATGCATTTAGTATTTTTATGTATAAAAATGATCGCTGCAAATTCCATTTTTCAAATCAAAGAAGTTCCCCTTCACTTTTAGCTTGGTAAAACATTTTAATTTACATGAAGAATATTGATTCTTTGCCTTCATGCACTGCTCAGAAGTCTCCATGTAGACATGGAGAAGGGGAGCCCTTGGATTAGATTGTAGCGTTTCAGGGATTGTTTGGAAGCCCAGTAGAGCAAGGGGGTTTTGGACACCGGCAGAGTGGCCGGCGTGCTGAGGGTGGAACCGCATCCAGGCAGGGAGGCTGAGGCAAGAGACAGGCAAAGACGTGAGGCCAGGTGGGTCTGAGCAATGGGGAGTGTGTGCGGACCGGCGGCCCTCAGAGATTGAAAAGCAGGCCTGGTTGGAGCGGAAGGAGCGAATCGAGTAGAACAGTTGCTTGCAGTCAGGGACTAGGACAGTTGTGTTCAACTCTGGTCGCATATTGGAAACACCTGGGGTCTTTAAACAAATGCAGGATGTTCGGGCCTGACTCGGCTCAACCACGTTAGGATCTTGAAGGGCGGGGGCGGTGCGAGGCGCTGGAGTCCGGTGACCCGGCGGTCCAGCGTGCTGCGGGGTCCGGACCCGCACTGGACAGTCTGGTGACCCCAGCAGGGCAGCGTGCGGAATGCGGGGTGCACCCGGCGGCCAGCGGGAACAGGGCGGACGCCGGCGGCACAGAGGACAGGCCCGGGAGGTGTTGGGTGGGCATCGGCCTGATCCTGAGTCACCCAGGATGCGGCTGGAAGATAACGATAAAAGCAGAAGTTTTTACTAAAGTGGCGATGGGAAATGGTCGGGAAACCACCGTGACCGTGCAGGACGACACCGCAACTGCTCAACAACTGGCTGCGGGGACCCGGAGCTCGGCAGATCCAGGGTGCCTTACGGTCAGGAGGTGTGGGAAACATTCCGAAAACAGCAACCCATTCTGTGGACTTGATTTTTTTGATTTTTCTGAAATTGCAGAGGCGCCTGCACTTGGGTAGCTGGCTGCGCTTCCCTCGGGGGTGGGGCTGCCGGCGGCCTGCGGGGGGCGGGGGGGGGGGCTCGGGCCTCCTCCGCGCTGGGCACAGACCTGCACGGAGCTTCCACACTCCTTTTCCTGCTCCCTTCTCTTTTTTGGCCATTATTTTCCATTTGTCTTGAATCCATTATTTACTTTCAAAATTTATTTATCTGGGATTCTATGTATCTTTCTACGCTGGCTGAAACTTGTGTTTGGTGCTGGGTGGACTATGAATAAATTCACACAACAAAATTCTTTACATTACGAAATAATTCATTATAACCTTCTTCCAGTAACTAGTTTCCCCAATGCGTTTTAGAAATCGTTCTGTTTTACACTCCACTATCTCAAAACACATTTATTATATGAGAGAAACATATTTTGATCTGATTGTAGTTTTCTTGTATAAGTAACAGAACATTGTAAAGCAAGGAAAAAGAAATGAAATTTAATATAGCCTCCTTACGTTAAATGAAAAATTTAATGTTAGATAGCATAGAGTGACTTGCTTCCCCTTCATTTCTGGCCAGGAAGTCTGGGGAATTTTGTGTTTACTGTGTCAAAACTGACGAAAAGGACTGTTGGTACAAGCTGGCCTCACACAACTGAGATGACATTTTTAGCACCTGGTTTTAGCACAGTTGCATGTAGAGCTGTCTGACAGATTATAGAAAAATTTAGTAGATTTGGGGAGTTTGTTTTTGATGCTGATTGAGGATTGGATGAAGATTTAATGCCTGGTTGTTACATGTATCTGATTAAACACTCAGAGGAAATCTGAGCATTTCCTCTGGGGGCTAAGAGCCTGGGCTCTGGGTTTGGTAGTGACGTAATCTTTTAAGCTTCTGCTTTGTCATTTGTGAAATGGGGAAAGCAATGGCATCTATCTCACAGAGAGTTAAATAAGATGCATTTAAAGCATTAAGCACTGTGCCTAGCGCATATTATAAACTGTATAGAGATGTTAATTTGCAAAAAAATTAAAGGCTTTCTCTCTGATCTTGTTCGCTATGTGGTGTTACTCTAATTGTTGCAATGCATTTATAAGCATCTCTCTTAAAAGACTAATTCCTTAAGGATAGAGAATCTCTCTGTTATGTCCATAATGCCAAGTATAGTAGTTGGCATTAATTTGGTTAATTTGGCTGTCTAGATGTGTATCTGAACAAATGTCACTGGCATGTTTGAGCCAACATGCTTAAAGAAATTCACCGGGAAACTGCCTAATTTACTGTCCGATATCGTAGATCCATCTGCCTTCAAATGTTTGTCAGTTGTCTTTTTAGATTCTCAGTTGCCTTTTTAGTTCACAAATTTATTTACTATTTTCATGATGCCTAGAGGATATGGGTATTTTGGATGTTAATGGTGCCTTTTCAACGCCAGCTCTTTTTCCCAGTTTTATTTTAGTTGTGTAGTATTTGGTGAAGCAGAGCATTTCTACGTAATTTCTCCAGGAGTACTTTTTCTTGCTGTTCTCAACACCATTGGGAATTGACAGTGGTGTCTGGTTGGTGGAGATGTGAAATTTTGTGGGGTTTCCCCCTCCTCCTTCTTTAATAGAATGTTCCACTGGGAAATTTTCTAATTTTCAGGACTTGTGGGGCTTTTGTTTTGTTTTTCTTCATCAACAAATGTAATCACCAAATCCCCAGGGCAGAAACATGAGGAACTGAGTAGAAATTCTCAGAGGGGTCTCTGAAGTCATGACTATGATAATCAGGTCTGTGAATATGCAACATTCGTAATTACACAACCACACATTCTGCGGCTTTGGACTTGGACCCACCTTAACACTCATTGCTCCAAACTAGCTGGGAAAGCCCTGTTTCTGAGGAGCAAGGCAGCCAGTGCCTGCGGAGCTCACGTGCAGGCTGAGAAGGGAAGGCAGGCTCAAGGGGAATGAGGCTGGGGGGCATTTGACTAATGAAGAACACAACTTCCTGAAACCTTGTCGTTGTTCAAAAATAGGTATGGAAATGTAGTGGCTGTTCTTTTTGAGATAAAAGCCTGGATCATTAAGAAAGCCAGATCAAGCACTGGGATCTTTCTTCTCGGTTTTCCTGGCTGTTCAGTCGCCTTTAACAACAGTTTACATCACAGAATTTAACCTGAATTCTGAACCCGAGCAGAATGTTTGGGCTGTGGGTTTGAATTCATGGCATCCTGTTTTGTTGCTAACTATGGTCTCTCATTAGTCTTGTAAGAATAATGTTTCATGCTGTTGGTTTCATCAAAAGACTTCATAGCTCACTGAGTTTTCTCATGCTATCTTTTCTAACCTATTTTTTAGATTGAAAAAATGATACTATATATGATTTAAAAAATCAAAAGAATAAAAGAATATAAGTGAAAAAGCAGAAACGAGGCTTTTTCTTCCGTTCCAGACTCCAATCCTGCAGGCTCCTTGCTCAGGTGGGGCCATCACTCTGGTTTGCTTGTGTTTTTCTGCGGTTTTGCATGTCTATGGCTCATTTCTGTGTGGCATATTGATTTGTATCTTGCTTTTTCCACTTTTTGTCTCTTTCTATATCAGCTCATCTGTCCCCACCTCATTCTTTTTCAAGGCTGTTAGGCTTCTCTTTTACATTCTAATTAAAATTTCAGAACAATAAGAAATGCATTTTTCATTTTTGCTTCGGACCAGCTGCAGACTGCCACACCTGGGACGGGCCTCGTGTGGTCTAATTACAGTGGCCCTGGGAACCTCTCCCAGTTACACAACATTCTTTCCTTCCCGGCATTCCTGCGGCCTGCAATTCCCTAATTAGACCTGAATCCCTTTGATTTTAGCTTTGCCCGTCTGCTCAATGCAAATATTCCTGGGAATTTTGTGGGTTTTTTCCATCCAGTCTTAGTACCACTGAATTTCTTAGCTCCTTTTGGGGGAATACGTTCAGCTGGGATAGAAAGATGACCAAATTGGGGGTCCTGGAAACTGGGGGTGAGGGTGTGAGGAGGGGAGAAAGGAGGGGCTGGGGCCCCTCCTCAGCCCACTCCTCAATTTTTTTCCATGGTCACGTCCCTAGTCCCTGAGCTCCCTCAAGGTAGGTGATGCCATGCCTGGAAGGCAGCGTCTACAGAGCCTTTCTCTTCTATTTTTTTATTCATTGCAAAGAGTTTATCCATTTAGGGGAGTCCTGGCAGAGGCGTATAGGATGTACCTTTCAGTCTAAGGAAGAGTTCCTTTCTATCTGGGAAAATACCAAACAGGAATAAGGATCTCCTTCATAACTTGGTCAAAGTTATGATTCTCTTGCCAGAAAAATGAACAAATATGTAACAATTTGTATAATATAGCAAGGTTGTTGGGGATGTGTTTATGCTACTATTTATTGAGCAATTTGTTGACTAACCTGTGTCAGGGATTAGGAAAAACAGCTCTGTATACTTGTTTATTTATTTTTATTTAAGCCTTACAATAGCTCTATGAGGTAGGTGTTGTTACCTTCATTTGACCGATAGAGAAACTAAAGCTTAGAGTGTTTAACGTGCGTGAGATAGCAAAGGACAGAGCTGGGGTTTGCGCCTGTCTCAGTCCTGTTCTAAGGTCCCTCTTGGGCCCACTGAGGTTGACGGGGGTCCTGGCTTGGAAGTGTCTCACATGGGGAAGATACTGCTCGCAGAGCAGAAGAACACACCTGTGCGCAGGCAGCATTGCTGGGCAAGAGAGCGGCCTGCGCGTGCCAAGCCAAGATACACACACGCAGAACACAGAGACTGAGGTGTCCCCAGAATTACCAGAAGCGGAGGGAAGGAAGGAGAGTTGGGGGTGGCTATATCAGCATGTGCGGAGACGGCAATGATGATTGCCGACGTTGTCGAGTTTACTCCGGGGTGAAGCACTGACCTAAGAACATTACATGGTTTAGCTCACTGAAGCTTGTAATAATCTTACGAGTAGGTACTAGTATTGTCCCCATTTTACAGATGGGAAATAAGTGATGGGGAAGGATTTGAAAATAGACGTGGGTCGGTCCTTACCCCGTGGGTCGGTCCTTACCCCACTCCCACTCCAGGTTCTGCTGCCCGTGGACCATTCATTTCTCCCCCTCACCCCGCTTGTTTTTGCATCCTGGTAAAATCCCTTATGGTGATTTTCAAGGCCAGCCCAAATGGCTCATTCTCTGTGGCATCTTTCCTGATTCTCGTTTCCTCCTATCTCTGGCCCCCGAGCCATTAATCATTCCCTGCCAGGCGCCCCCATTGCTCTTAGCTCATATGTACTATTGATGCTTTTAGGATGTTGCATTTTAATTGATAATAGATTAATAGATTACAAGTGTCATGAAGACGGCACGTGTTATTTACCCTCAGTGCCTGGAACAGCACTGGTGACAATGGCAGGTGCTTCCTGCGTGGCTCATATGCTAGATACCATTTTACGCTGACCATCTTTGGTCCTCCCCGGGCACTGTAGGCTATGGCGAGAAGTGGAACATTCAAGAAGTCACCACAGTGGGCTCATGGAGCATCAGACCATTGCTCATTGATGTTTGGACCCAGGGGCAGCTCTGGGGACCCAATAGTGCATATGGTGACCAGGCCACTTGCTGCTCCATTGGAGCAGGTGTTGTCCTTACTGCAGTGACTTCACTCTTCTTGCAAACAAGTGTCTCTGCTCTTCTATTTCTGTCTGCTTTTACACCATGGACGGTTGACTCTGCTCATCTTATTTTCAGACTCCAGGAGGGAGGATCTGACTGCCATGGCTGTCAAGTGTCCTCCTGGGCAGGGATTTCAGCCAAACCCCCCTCTTAGACCACTAGTTGTTATATTCGGCCCAGTTCCTGTATGTGGTAAGCAGTTGATCTTGGCAGAATCTGGAATTTCCCAGGGATTTTTATGCTTGAAGAGAAATACTCAATACAATTTCTACTTTGTTGAATGTGTAGTTTATTAATCTTCAAATAATCAACATTCATCTAAATAGGCAGATATTAGTTACACAATTATTAAATAAAAAAGAACTTAGGAATTTAACAATTTGATTTCTCCTTATTTTAAGTATTGATTGCAAATTTAATTTAGGTGTGCACAAATCTAATCTTATCAGATACTCTTGGTTGTCTTAAACTACTTAAGAATGAGTTAAAATACAAAAGCAATATTTCAAAGATTACAAAGCTATAATAATTGGTACCTGATTTAAAAATGGCTACCAATGTGACATGGATTGAAGACTGTTTCTCCACTGTCTGTATTTTTATTCCTCTATTTTATTCTTCTTGTTACCCTTACCATTGTTTCTTTACTCACCTAACTTGACGAGGACTCATGCAGCGCTATTGTGTGAATGAGAAATAGTGGGCCTTCCTTGACTCCAAAAAAAGAGTATATATTTTTTTATTTTATAACTATACTTATATTATTAATTTTTCATTAATAATAATTATAAGAAAGCTATTTAAATGAATTATACAAATCAAATTATTGAGCAGAAAATGATAGTCCAAGTTTTAAATCATGTTAATTAGAATCTTCTGAGTTAAATACTTTGTTATAAAATAGTTACCCATCTTGCTGTCCAGGAAACCACTTTCTGAGGGACATTTTCAATGTTTACTAGTTCTAGTATTTTGCTTTCTGCAGAAATAGTTGCCGTATTTTATGGTCTTTCTTATGACATTGTAGACCTTAACTAGTTTTAAAATAAATTTTATTGTTGAGTAGTTTTATTCTCACACATTGATGATGTATACTGGAAAAATTAAATATACTCTGATAGTGACAGTGTTTTAAAAATGTGTCTCTCTGACTATTGCTGGAAGTAAACGTCAGTACTTCCACAGGAGTAATACTGAAGGGTTTCAGTGCTGACACTGCACATTGAGGTTCCGTCAATATCTTCCTCCTTATTATATTTATCAGCCAATGTCATTGGTAAAATTTTATGTAGCTGTTGCATTCACTTTCATTATTCTTCAAATTATATAAGTTATTTAAAACACTGAAAAGGCCATTAGTCTTCTTTTGGTTTTATAAACCTTTTTTTTAGGTATGATATTTTATTTCTAATATAAAAAGGAACTGATTTTTAATCTTTTTATTTTAAAATTTCAAACATACAGAGCAGTTGAAAGAAGAATACAATGAACATACAAAAGTGGCTGGGCTCAGTGACTCACACCTGTAATCCCAGCACTGTGGGAGGCTGAGGTAAGAGGATCACTTGAGGCTAGGAGATCAAGACCAGGCTGAGCAAGGCCCCCCTCATTACAAACAATAAAAAAATTAGGTGGATATGATGGCGCACACTTGTAGTCCCAGCTACTTGGGAGGCTGAAGCAGAAGGATTGTTTGAGCCCAGGAATTTAAAGTTGCAGCGAGCTGTGATGATGCCCCTACACTCTAGTCTGGCCAACAGAGCAATACCCTGTTTCAAAAGACAGAAACAAACAAAAAAATCTTCTTACCCAGATGAAGCAATTATTAACATATTGCTGCATGTGCTCCCCGACACATTTTTTTTTGTTGTTGAAAAATTTGGAAGTTGCAGATGCTATGAAACTTCTTCTACATATTTCTGCCTCTACGTGCCAAGACCAATGTTCTCCTATGTGTCCTCAATGGGATTATCACACCTAAGAAACTCACGAATTCAATATAATCTAGCCTACAGTCCATATTAAGATTTCCTAGTTGTCTCTCAGATTGTCCTTCATAGCTCTGCCCCACGTTTCAATCACATTTCGTTCATTGTGTTTGGTTGTTATCTTTCTTCTCTTTCCTTTGATCTAGAACAGTCTCCTGCCTTTTGTTATTTGCGACACTGGTGTTTTTGACAAGTTCAGGCCAGTTGTTTTGTAAAATGCTTCACAATCTGGACTTACCCGATGGCTTCCTCATGCCTAGATTCAGATAAAACATTTTTGGCAGGAATACTCCAAGGCGATACTGCAAATTCCCTCTGTGTTACAGCAGGAGGCTTGTGATGTCAGCATCTGTCTTCTTGGTGATGCTCAGTTTGATTAAGAAATCAGCCTTGAAAATCAGTTTGGGTTGTAGACAGGAAGATCATGAAATGTTTTCATTGAAACGAGTCTGTTTCCCTTTTCTAGAATTTTCCACATTGGAGAAATTGGCATCAATGTCAAGAGACTGTGACTCATTGACTGTCGTCATCAGTGGAAGTAATGGAGTAAGTCATGGACCGTCCAGGGAAAGGGCATCCCAGGCAAGGGGCTGGCAAGTGCAAAAGCCCTGAGGTAGGATTACAGTGGGCATACTTGTGAAGCAGCAGGAGGTCAGAGTTGAAGATCCAGCAGCAGGAGAGAGGGTCAGGGCAAGATCCAAGAGGAGGCAGGGAGCAGATCCTGAAGGCCTTGGTAAGAACCTCACTTCCAGGCTAAGAGCCACTGGGAAGCCATTGGGAGGTTCTGAACAAAAGAGTGATGTAATCTGGCTTACATTTTTTTTTCTTGTCACTTAGAATTTTTTATACTTATTGAGAGTGATCTTTCAGACTAGCTGGAATAGACTTTTGTTGTATATTCCTGCATACATAAAAAAGAAAACATAAGTGAAAGAAACTGTTTAAGGAATTTCTAACGCAATGGAATTACATCACAACTGCCACCTGGCTGACTGTGATTTTAAGACCATCCTGACTTCAGGAAAGTTAAAATGTGAAAAGATAGGACAGTCAGCACCTGGGTACCAGCACCTTGCTTGAGAAGCACAAAATTCCCCGTTCTATTGAAGCTCCTGGTGTGTGACTTCCCGATCACACCTGCCTCCTCCACACTCCCGAATTCTGCATTTATCCTGCCCTTGTTTCTCTGTTATTCCAAACACAGGCCCCGGCAGACACTGGTGGCTTTGTTTCTGATCTGCTCCGGCTTTCCTTCTGTGCCTGCTCTCTGCCGCAGCGGTGCCAGGGCATCCTCGCCCGTGTGTAGCGGCCGCTGTCTTGTGTTGGTGCTGAGTCCTGCGTGTGCACATACCACACTTCAGCTTTTCTGCTCAGGGATATTTGGCCGCCCCAGGGTTTGCTGCTGCAAACTTCTTTGCTGTGAATGTTCTCTCGCTTTTCTCCTGGAACTCGTGGGAGCGTTTCTCTGTTGCCCAGACCTCTGGAATCATTAAGTCTACACGACAGTCTTTCCGAGCCTGTTTGCCAACAAAATCAGATGCATCCCTCCTCCCTCCCTTGAACATCCCGAGAGGGCCTGAATCTTGTCTTGCTTAGACTGTGGTCTGGATTGAATGTCTGTCTGTGCTCAGGGGCCCTGGGGAGAGGGGGAGGAGAGAGGGTAAGGGAGAGGGTATGGCGGGGCAGTGTGCTTCCCAGCCCATATCTTGGGGAACCCAAACCAAGACCCAACCCAGGCAAGGAGGCTCCTCCTGCAGGCTTTGCAGAGGGCTGTTGTTGGGGGGGTGGGGGGTGGTCCCCTGAGGACTGGGGCTGGGCATAGTGATGTCATGGAATCTACTGTGTGGCTGCTGCTGGGCTTTGTGACATGGAGTTCTGGTGAAGTGTGCAGTAGGGAAATTGGACTGGCTCCCCAAGAGCTGCCCTGAGCCTGGCCCACTGCAGCTTTCTGCCCTGGCTCCTGCCTAGTGGGATTCCAGTGTTATGGCCTCCTTGGTCTCTGATGTCCGTGCAGTGGGAACCTGGGCCCCTGGCTGCCCTCTGCTGTCTCCGGGGGTCTTCCTAGTGCTCCCTACCATGGCCTCTCCCCGTGGTGGGACCACTGACTGCCTTGAGGAGGGCTGGCTTTGACATTCCTGAAGGAAGAGCTGACTCCTCTGAGCCTGTCACTGGCAGAGCTGGGACTGGCCGTGTCTGCTCCCCTTGATTTGGGAGATGTCTTAGACTCTTCGGCAGCTGGTGGTTTTGTGAAGAGAGGAGCTGAGTCTGTGCCCTGGGCTGCTCCAGGCTTCTTCTGGTCATCTTTCCTGGGGGCCCAGCTGGCTAAGGATGGTTCAACGGTGACAGGCACGCCCTCCCGAGAGCTCCGCCCTCCTCTCTCTCCTCTGCTCCCGGTAAGCTCTGGACCTTTACTGGACAAGGGTGAGCCAACAAGGATGAGCCGAGGCTCCAGCTTCTCCATCTTCAGCTGTTCCCAAATAGACAGCTGGTCCTCCCCACTCCTGTGGTGGCCATGCAGGCACCGCCCTCTGCCAAGGTGGTGGTAGGATACCCCTCCTGCACCATGCCCATGCCACCTCTTCTGGGTGGTGGCTCCTTTCATTGCTACATTTGCCCAGCCTGGGCCTGCAGTCTTATGTGCTGCTGTGCTCATGGCACCTGCTGCATCCATGTCCCTGCTGTAGCCCCTTTGGTAGGACCTACAAACTTGGTGGCTCATGTGCTGGGGATGTATACACTGGACATCCTATGAGCAGAGGATATGTGTGGGAAGCACACTGGATTCTCTCCCCAGTGCAATCAAAAGAGGTAGCTCCAGACACCTCAGGGACCATGTGAAATTTGCTCATGCTGCCCTGGTCTTGTCCTTTTCCTGGTGCTCTGTGGCTGCTAGTCTCTTCCTCCCTTCTGCCACAATCTAGCCACCTCTGCTGTGTCCCCAGCTGGGTGCTCTGGGTACTGCTGCACGTACACTGAAGGTCTTAGGAGGTAAGGTGTGGCTTTCCTAGTAGGCAAAGAGGTCTTCCAGGTGCCTGAAAGGGACACAGCTGAAGGTAACAGGAATGGCAGTGATTTGCTTCCAGTGTGGCTGCTGTTTCTCCCAGCCATGGACAGAAATCCTGATGAACTTGAAGGAAAGGAGCCTCCTGCCACTGGCTGGGCCACGTTTCATGTGTGGCTCATAGCCTGCTGCTGGCTGGGGTGGCAGTGTGACACCGGGCAGTGAAACGAAGGGTTGGTCATGCAATACCTAGGGTCCCCATGCTTCACAGCAGCCACTTCTCCTTTCTTGCTGACCTGGATGAAGTCAAACACTGGAGCACACGTGAAATATCAGTCTCTCTGCACCTTGTCACTTAGGTGCCCATGGAGGTGCTGAGCACGCCTCAGGCACCAGGCTGTGTGATGCAGCAACATGCATCCACTGCTCATGCTGTGGCCTCAATGTCCCCTCCTGCTTGGACACGTTTTCCTCTTCTGCCCTCTGTGATCTTTCACCGTTACACGTCCCTTTGTCCTTGTCCCCTGTAGCTAGCTGGCCCCTAGGTACAGGGTCACTTTCCTCCCCCCAGTACATCATAACTCCCAGGGGAGGCAGGCTGACCTTACTGAGGGAGCAGGTGGGAGCCCCATTTACATTTTAATAGTATTGCTCTAGCCCCTTGCCTTAGTCTGTTCTGTGCTGCTATAACAGAATAGCACACACTGGGTAATTTCTGGTAATGAACAGAAACTTATTGGCTCATGGTTCTGGAGGCTGGGAAGTCCAAGATCAAGGTGCTGCATCTGGCGAGGGCCTTCTTGCTTCATCTTCTCATGGCAGCAGGGCAAAGAGAGGGTGAGAGAGAGAGCCGAACTCGTCCTTGTATTAGGAACTCAATTCCATGACAACAAACCCTCTCTTGCAATATTGGCAATAATCCATTCATGAGGGCAGAGCCCTTGTGGCCTAATCACCTTTAATACGATTTTACTGGGGACTAAGTTTATAACCCATGGTTTTTGGGGGGACACATTAAAACCATAGCATTCCCCTCTGGGCCCCCCAATTTATGTCCTTCTCACATGCAAAATACATTTATTCCATCCCAATACTCCAAAGTATTAACTCATTCCAGCTCCATCTCAAAAGTCCAGAGTCTCATCGAAATCGCACATGGGTGAGACTCAACCTAGGTTTCATCTTGAGGCAAATTCCTCTCCAGCTGTGAGCCTGCGAAATTCAACTATCTACTTCCAAAATGCAGTGGTGAGACAGGCATAGGATAGACATTCCCATTCCAACGGGGAGAACAGGACAGAAGAAAGGGGTAACAGGTCTCAAGTACAGCAGTGCCCCCTTCTCCATGCGGAATACATTCCAAGCCCCCCGGTGGATGCCTGAAATCACACATGGTATCAAGCCTTAAATATACTATGCTTTTTCTATACATATGTACCTGTGATAAATTTAATTTATAAATTAGACACAGTAAGAAATTAACAGTAACTAATAATAAAATAGAACAATTGTAACAATATACTGTAATAAAAGTTATGTGAATGTTTCTCTCTCTCTAAATACCTTATTGCACCATGCCATGGGAAACTGAAACTGCAGACAGCAAAACTGTGGATAAGGGGACTTGCTGCAAACCCAAAAGCCAACAGGGCAAATAACATTGAATCTTAAGACTCCAGATCTTTGACTCCCTGTGCTGCTTTGTGGACACATGGGCTGGGGTGGGCCCCCAAGGCCTCTGTCAGCCCTACCTATATTTCTATGCTGGGCTCAGCCCACAAAGCCAATCCTTGATGGCCACAATCCATGAGAGCAGCTGGACTTGGACTACCATCTCCAGCTCTCAGGGGCTGTGGTCTCATCCTCATGGCTCTCCCAAGCTTGCATTGCATGCTGGTAGCTCTACAGTTCTGGAGTCCTGGGGGCAGCCCCACACTCACACCTCCACGAGGCATAAACCTAGTGGGGACTCTATGAGGTGGTCCCAACCCCACAGCTCTGCTAGGCATTGCTCTTGGGGGCTCTCCTGGAAAAGTCTCTGCCTGGGGCCCCAGGCTGTCTGCAGTGGTGGCGGAAGCCATGCCCCCACAGCTCCTGCATTCCTCGCACTTGCAGAATCAGCACCACGTGGTTGCTGCCAAGGTTTACGGCTTGTGCCTTCTGTAGTGGCCGGTCTAGCCACATTGGGGCCTGCCTGAGTCATGGCTGGGCTGACCAGGGAGTGCTGCTCTGGAATACGGTAGTGGACACTTCAGGCAGTGTGGGGCAGGGAATACTGTAGTCCCCTGGGTGCCTCTCTGGAGACCTTGGGCTCAAGGCCCTAGCTTGCCTGGGAAATCTCCAAAATGCCATTGGGGTTATTCTCCTATTGTCCTGGTGAATAGTACTGGGCTCCCTTCTAGCTATACTATTCTCTTTGGCAAATGATTCTTTGCCACATGCTTGGTTTGCTCTTCTAAATATGCCTCTTCATTCTTTACGTCGCCGGGCTGTGAATTTTACAAATCTTTCCCATTCTGCCTACCTTCTAATTATAAAGTATATCTTTAAATCCTTTCTCTCCTCTCAAATTTTTAATACGTGCAGTTAAGAGAAGCTCTGTGGCTCCTTCCATGCTTTGCTGCTTAGAGATTTCTTCAGCCAGGTATTCCAGTTCATAACTCTTAAGGTCTGCCTTCCGTGAAGCCCTTGGGAATGCACACAAGCTGGCCAAGTTCTTTGTCAATTTATAGCCAGTGATGGCCTCTATGTCAGTTTCTAATACCTTGTCCCTCATTTCCATCTGAGACCACATCAGACTTGCCTTTACTGGCCATATTTCTATCAACATTATGATTATAACCACTTTAGTAATTTCCAGGAAGTTTCAGACTTTCCCTACAGCTGTTCTTGTTTTTCTGAGCCCTCACCAGAATTATCCTTAAGGGTCCAATATGGCAATACAAGGTTTCCCCCCACCCAGCATTCACTTCAAAACTGTTCCAGCCTCTACCCATTACCCAGTTCCAAGACCACTCCCACATTTTCAGGTGTTTGTTATATCAACAACCCTACTTCTGATACCAATTTTCTATCATAGTCCATGTTGTGTTGCTATAAATAGGATACCACTTACAGGGTAATCTGTAATAAGAAACATATCGCCTCACAATTCTGGAGGCTGGGAAGTCCAAGATCACGGGGCAGCATCTGGCAAGGGCGTTCTTGCTGCATCATCCAATGCAGAAAGGCAAAGAGAAGGTGAGAAAGAGAGAGCAAGAGGGAGTAAACCAGTAAACTTGTCCTTTTATAAGGAGTCTACTCCCGAGATAAAGGCATTAATCCATTCTCAAGGGCAGAGCTCTCATGGCCTGATCACCTCTTAATACAGTTATATTGGAGATTAAATTTACGATGCATTCTTTTTGGGGGACACATTTAAGCACAGCACCACTGTGTGGGAAACAGACTCTAGGGAGCAAGGTGGAAGAGAGATTACTTAGGAGGCTACAGTAATAGTCCAGACAAGACGTGATGGCAGCTTGGGCAAAGGGGGTACAGTGGAGGGTGACAGTGGTTAGGTTGATACAACATTTTGAATGAGATCAAAGTGGATTTGTTTTGGACTAGTTAGAGGCAAGGTACAAAGTGAAGGATGACTCCAAGATTTTGGCCTCAGCACCTGGGTGAATGATGGTGCTGTTTACTGAGACATGGCAAATCGGGGAAGGTACAGATTTGGGATGAAGGGGAGTCAAGAGCTCAGCTTTGGACAACTTTAGTTTGAAATGCCCATTAGATACCCTAGGAGATATGCACTCAGCCTCAGCCTAGGCCACCTGGAGTGCAGGGCACAATGTGGAGTAGAGGTTACATTTGGGGATTGTCGGTGTATAAATGGTATATGAAGCCATGGGAAGGAGTAAGACTCAGGTCTTGTCTCCAATTTTTTATTATTTCCAGTGAGGAATAGGGAGGGAGTCCCAGGAAGCAGTAAGACCACTCAGGTGAGTGTAGGTGGAGAGGAGGCCAAGGATGCTCCCAGCATGTGTGCAGTGATGCAGGGCAGAAGGTGTGGCTGGAAATTGTCCACCAGATCTGGCAATGTGAAGGTCTTACAATTAGACGGGGCAGATGTCAGCAGGTGAAGGCTGGTTGGAGTGAGCTGGTGAGAGTGTGCCTGAGGGGATGGGAGAGAGAGAAACAGACATGGTGGACAATTCATTTACATAACAAACACTCTAAAGGAGTTTTGTTGTAAATGGGAGCTGAGAAATGGGTTGGTTGTTGAAAAGGGGATTGGGGAGATTTTGAATACTTCTATAAAACATCTTTTTAATTTAATTTAATCTAGTTTTAGATACCTTTATTGAAATATACTTCACATAAAACAAAATTCAAGCACTTTAAGTATGCCATTCAATGACTTTCAGTAAATTTACCATGTCATGCAAACATCATCATAAACCAGTTTTGGAATATTTCTATCACCCTAATGAAATCCTTTGTGCCCATTTGCAGTTAATCCAGTTCCCACCTTGAGCCCTAGGCAAACACTAATCTACCTTTTGTCTTGATGGATTTGACTGTCATGGGAATGCCGTATTAATGAAATCATATAATATGTTGTTTTTTGTGTCAGTCTTCTTTCGCTTATCTTGGGGTTCATGTTGTAGCAAGTATTAGTTTTTTGTTCCTTTTTATTGCTAAATAATATTCTATTGTAAGGATAGGCCATATTTTTCTTATCCATTCACCAGTTGATGGGCATGTGGGTTGTAGAAGATCATTGTTATTGTATAACACTAGTCTGCTCAGGCTGCCATAAGAAAATTTGACAGACTGGGTGGGGTGGCTTAAACAACAGATTTTTCCCCCACAGTTCTAGAGGCTGGAAGTCTAAGATCTGGGTGCCAGCGTGGCTGGATTTTGGTAAGACCCCTTTTCCTGGCTTGCAGGTGGCCACCATCTCACTGTCCTCAAGTGGCCTTTTCTCTGTGTGTGTGAAGGGGAAGGTCTGGGGAGGGGGGAGAGAGCCGGAGAGCAGGTGTGCACTCTGGTATCTCGTTTCTTATAAGGACACCAGTTCTATCAAATTAGAGTCCCACTCTTATGGACCTAATTTAACCTTAATTACTTCCTTAAAGGCCCTATTTCTAAATAACGTCACTTTTGAGGTTAGGATTTCAGCATGTAAATCTGGGGAGGGGGCACCTAACTCAGCCTGTAACAAGGATGTTGCATCGTAGTTGTGCATTGAATGAGAACAATCTAGCACAGTGTTTCTCAACCTCAGCAATATTAACACTTTGGACCAAATAATTCTGTGTTGTGGGGGACTGTGGGATGTTTAGCAGCATCCCTGATCCCTTACCCACTAGTTCCTAGTAGCACAACCCCAGTTGTGACAACCAAAAATGTTCCCTGGCATTGTCAAGTGTATCTTGGTGGGGAGGCAAAATCACCCTCAGTTGAGAAGCATTGATGGAGTAGAAAAGAAATTAATGCAAGAGAGAGAAAGAAGAGATGATTCCAAGAGCAAAGTCTTTGAGTAGGCAGTGGGGGTGGGATGCAGCATAGCGACTGGCTGTCGGCGAGAGTGGAGAGGGTCCATCCCCTGGGACAGCAGGAGGGACGCAGAGGCAGATGGGGCAGCAGATTTGCCGATGGGAGGATATGCGAACTTCTTCTCACACTTGTATTCTCAGGAAAATAGGTCATCTATGGAGAGCATGGGACTGTGTAGCACATACATGGCTACTGGAGCACCAACCCTGTTTTATTGAAGATTTTCCCTGAGAAAAAGAGTTGTTGTTTCCTTGGGAGCTAATATCAACCACATTCTCCCTTCTTTGAGTGCGTAGCACGCTGCTTACCCAACTACTGTAGCCCGGCCCATCTGAGAGCACCTGCCAGATGGTAAGTTACTTGAAGGTGGGAACTGTCTTGTGTGTATTTGTATCTCTTACAGCAAATAGCTCAGTCCACAGTAGGTACTCAACAAATGTTGAATGAAAATGAATTTTCATCAAAATTATGTGATCTTTAATTTCTAAAGAATTTGCCTCCTTAAACTAGTAACTCTCGAGGACTGGTTGGTAGACATACTGGCTTGACATAGAAATTAACACCTATTTGCTATAATTTGGAGAAAGCTTTCAATTTTTTTTCTAATAATAATCTTATCAACAGCACTGGGTAGCATAAATCAGTAATTCCCAAACTTAAGTTTCCATATGAATCAGTTGGTGGTGCTGTCAAAATGCAGATTCTGACTCAGCAGGTCTGTAGTGAGGCCTGAGACTCTGTGTTTCTAGAAAATTCCCAGATAAAGCTGATGTTCATGGCTCATGAACCCCTATTTGACTAGCAGGGTCCACAAAAGATTATGTTGCAGAAGTGATCGGAAGGGCTTAAGCAAGGAGCCATCAAGGTCATCACTGGAGGTGGGAGAGAGTTCTCAGGGAGGTGGTGATAGAACAGAGAGCACAAGTGCACATGACTTCCTCAAACTCAGGGTGCACTCGTAATAGCAATGAGTGTCTTGCTGTGGGTTCAGAATTAAAAATGGGCTTGGTAGGGAAAACAAAGCTCAGAAGAGACAACTCAAGGGCACTGTGCTTGCAGAAAAAACCCAATCTTTCATATCTACAATGAACAGTGATGGGTGGATACATGTGGAGCTGAAAATCATGGTCATGAGTCAGCGCTACAGTGCTCTGGTTTGGAATCAAGTATGAAAAGAGACTGCACAATTAGAAACTGAAGATTTCTCCAGTATATTTAGCACTGCCCAGAACCTTGCTAGAATTCCTCATCTAATTTTGAGTTACATGAATCCAGAAAGATGTGGAGAACTCAAAGAAGTTTCAGGCAAGAGCCTCAAGGATTATTAAAAGGTTAGGAAATACGATTTGCTGTACATGGTGATTTAATCATAGTATTTCATCCCCAGAAGGATGTGTTTTGCAGGGAATGGTGAGCAGTTTTTCCATATTTCTCTTGAGGACCTACTCTGATGAGTTGCCTTTAAACTGCTCCAGGGGTGATTGTGGTTGGATATAAAAAAGTTCCTGATACAGAAGGCTGTTAAACATTGCAATGTACTGCCAAGGGAAGTTCTTGAATGTTTTTCCTGCTAGAAGGCTTTTTCTATTTGTTGGGGATTTTTAAGTGGAGCCCAACTTGAAAACAGAGAGATGGTGTAGCTAAAGTCATGAGCCCTATGCACCAGTGGCACTCTGGGCTTCTGAGGACCAAAATGATCGATAAAGGATTGGTTACTTTCCTTCTCAGGGTGTCCTGGGGGTCCCTGAAAACACCAGTGCCAAGGGATCACTCAGGGGTGTCATACCTGAGAGCTGCTAAGCTTCCCGGGCACATTGGATGAGGCAAGGATTATGGGGTGTGTGTGGCAGAGTCCAGGTAGGATTCCAGGTGCCTCACACCTTCCTTTTCTGGTCTGGCTCCTCAGAGGCAGCGTACACCACCACACCAGTAAAGTGGAGTCTCACCCAAGTGCACAGCTGGCCTGGAAATGGAGGTCAGATCAGAGTCCCATGCCAGGGTCACGTAGAGTAGGGGCAGGGATTCATATTCACGTGAGGGTCCTACAGGTGATACACATGGGTGGCACACTCAGGCGGGTGAAAAACAGGGTGTGGTGGAAACTGGAGAGCTTGTTCTCAAGGAGTGACCCACTGCTCAGACACAGGCACAGGGCTGCCATGTAAGAATGAGGGCCCACATCGTGAGATCTCTTGAGCTTTCCAAAGAAGTCAGAAATCTGGGTTTTAAATACAAACCTCTTAAATTAAAAATAGATTGGCAAGTGTTCATGGATGGGTGAATGGGTAAGCCAGATGTGTATCCATGCAATGGACTGTGATTCAGCCTTAAACAGGAAGGAAATTCTGACACATGCTACAATACAGTGAACCCTGAGGGCATTGTGCTAAGTGGAATAAGCCAATCACAAAAAAGACAAATACTGTGTGATTCCACTTAGATGAGGTATAAAATCATAGAGACGGGAAGTAGAATGGTGTTGCCAGGGGCTAGAGGTAGTGGGGAGGGATGGGGAGTTATTGTTTAGTGGGTGAAGAGGGTCAGTTTTGTGAGATGAAAGTTTCTGGATTTCTGATACTTCTGGAGGGAAAAAAAAAGAAAATTTCTGGAGATGGATGATGGTGCATGACAGTATGAATGTACTTAATATCACTGAACTGTATACTTAAAAATGGTGAAGATGATCAATTTTGTTATGTGTATTTTACCCCACCAAAAATTGGAAAATAGAGCCACACGGTTCAGCAATCCCACTTCTGGGTATCTATCCAAAGGAATTCAAATCTGGATCTCAAAAAGATAGCTGCACCCCCATGTTCATTGCAGGACTGTTCATAATAGCCAAGATATGGAAACAACCTAAATGTGCATTGGTGGATGAATGGATAAAGAAAATGTGGTATATACAGTCATCCCTCAGTGTCTGAGGGGGATTGGTTCCAGGACTCCTGAGGCCACCAAAATCCAAGGATGCTCAAGCCCCTTATAGAAAATGGTACTGCATAGGCTGCATGTAAATACTTGTATACTTTAAACCATCTCTAGATTATAATACCTAATAAAATGTAAATGCAATGCAAATAACTGTTATGCTGTCTGTTTTTATTTGTATTATTTTTTATTGTTTTTTTCCCCCAGTATTTTTTCAATTCACAGTTGGTGTAATCTGCGGGCGTGGAACCTGTGGGTACAGAGGCCAACAACTGCACGATAGAATATTATTTGTTCACAAAAAGAAGGGAGTCTTGGCATCAGTGACAGCATGGATGGACCCGGAGGACATTGTGCTGAGTGAAATAAGACTGACACAGAAAGACAAATAATGCGTGACCTCACTTACGTGTGGCATCTAAAATAGTCGGACACATAGGAGCAGAGAGTAGAACGGTGGTTGCCGGAGCCTGGGGGGAGTGGGAAATGGGGAAGTATTGGTCAAAGAGCTCGATTTATACAAAGTTGCAGTTATGCAAAATAGGTAAGTTCTGCAGAGCTGCAGTACAGCATGAGTATATGATGAACAACACTGTATTGTATACTTAAAAATTTGCTAAGAGGGTAGGTCTTATATGTTCTAACCACAAAAAGAAAACAAAACCAAAAACAAACAAACAAACCCAGAGGCCACAGGAGGAAATTTCTGGAGGTGATGGAAAAGTTTCTGGCATTGATATTGATAGCAATGATGGTTTTATGGGTTTATACTTACCTCCAAACACAACAAGTTGTGTACATTAAATATCTACAGCTTTTTGTATGTTAATCATGCCTAAATAAAGCAGTTAAAAATTGGAAAAAAATGTTTTGGCAAATAGTATAAATTCCAAATAGCCACATGTTGGCCAACACGACAGAGGCTAAGCAAACCCAGGTGCAGCTGGATTTGGTCTACAGGTTATGAGTCTAATGTCTCCACCAGAAACCAAGAGCAGATCTGTGACTGATGAGGAAGAACCCAGGGGCATCCAAGCCCTCAGAGACAGTGCCCACCATGGTGCTGGGGTTTTGCCCTGTCCCTCAGGGCCAAAATCACAAAAGGGTCTATTGTGTGACTTTTATAATTTGGGTGAGTTACAAAACACAGGTGTTTCACTGAATTAACTGGAAAGCTGCAGCTGTGTAGACATGTCTTCCGTATACCCGTAAGATATTACTCACCTGCCCCTCCTACATAAAAGATACAAAAAAAGGTTGATAATCAGGGAAAGCCAAGCCCCTGGTGTCAGCCTCACCTTCTGCTTGAGGCTGGATCCCTTTCACAGAGACACACACAGGCCGCGCTGGGAAGACACCCGCTGTGCTCGGGCTGAGAAGCTCCACCTTCAGGTGTTCTGAGCGGCTGAAGCTGGGAACCTTGAAGGAAGAATCTGCCAAGGTCACCCACGGAGGACCAATGGAGACGGTGGTGGCGGCAGTTGGCTGCCCCAGCTCCGGGTGCAGGAGTAGCTAGACCTGCCTTCTCAGGGCTTTGGCATGCAGTGGTGTTACATGTTTTTTTACAAGTTGCTGTCACATAGTAAGATTGTACCAACAATCATTTACTGAGGCTACCATGTGCCGGGCAGTGTGCTGGGTGCGGGGCTCCCCGATTCCGTTCCTGAGTGATTTGCCTCGTGGAAAAGAGCTGGCCAAGTATGACAGTAATTTCTATTCTGTTGGATTCTTCAACTCAGTTGGCGTTCATGGCAGTGGAACATTTGAAGTGTTTTTGTTTTTCTTTTCTATGTATTTTATGAGATCAAAATGAGACAAAGAAGGTGGTGGGAAGTCTCTGAGTGTTCTTTCGGCTGCTAGGAAAGAATTTTGTTTTATTTCTGTTTTCAGTAGAATTAATTGTAAATTCTGAGCGGTACAGGGAGCCCTCACAAATAACAGATTCAGGAATAATTCTATCCTGGTTACGTGGTTTTCCTTGGCCTGGAAAAAAAAAATCTAATGAGTTAAATGCTAGATTGTTGCTCAAATGGATATACCAGCGGACAGATAGCCTTTGGGGGAGAAACTGTTCCACACAGTTATAAAATTATTTCTTTATTTATTCCATATTTGAGTGTCTAGACTTTGAGATGGATATTCCAAGGACATAAATACCATTGTCCTCAAAATTTTATTATAATAATAATAGCTACTATTTTGTTGAGGGCTTATCATGTGCCAGACTTTAATCCTCCCAACAGCCTTTTTGAAATAATCAATATTATCCATTTCATAAGATGGATGGAAACGAAATCTGCAAGAACATGTTAGAGCATATAAAAGGTCACATAACTAGCAAGTGACTGGCACAGATATTTTTGCCATCAAAGCTTTTAATTTGACCACTGCTCTATCCTCTCTCCTTTAGGTTTAATATGAGAGCTGAGATTTATACACAAGCAAAAACAAAGCACTTCTGATTGCTCCTATCAGAAGTAACCTCTTGCTCTCAGAGCCATATTTTCCGACTATCCTTACTGTTGGCAGGTGTTTATCCTCTGACGGTGAACTTGACTTCTGAAAACAGCCCAACGTCCTGGCATCAAGCCTGGTGGATGTGGTGGCTATTGCCACTTCCATTCTAAAATGTGGTGAGAGTGGTATTATCACTGGCTTGAAAATGTTTCCAAGTGAGGCATTTAGAAATGTTTTACTTTATTAAAAACAGCTTTATTGATACATAATTCACATATCATATAATTCACTCATTGTGTACAATTCAATCGCTTTAGTATATTCACAGAGTTGTGCAACTGTCACTACAAACAACTTTAGATGCGATGGGATGTGTTCAGGGTGGTATGGCCATAGACACTACAACCAATTTTAGAACATTTTTGTAACCCCAAAACAAACCCTACACCCCTTAAGCATTGCCCTTTAGTCCCCATCTCATCCCCAGACCCCGGCAACTACTAGTTTACTTTCTGTCCCTACTGATTTACCTATTCATATTACCAGAGCCATTTAATATGGGCCCTTTGTGATTAGCTTCTATTTTGTTTTTGTTTTTAACTACTTCATTGAGATATGGTTGACATATAAAAGCTGTAGAAATTTAATGTATGTAACTTTACACATTTGAAGTTAAGTGTACACCCACGGAACCATCATCACAATCAATGCCATAAACTTATCCACCACCTCCTAATGTTCCCTCTTGCTCATTTGTTTCTTTTCTTTGTTTTCCTTTCGTAGTAAGAGTACTTAACATCAGATCTGCCCTCTTAGCAAATTTTAAAATACGGAGCATTGTTAATCATATGCCCTACGTTACACATTAAATCTTCAGAACTTATATTTCTTGTATGACTGAAACTTTGTCTCCTTTGATCATCACCTCCATGGTGGAAGGAAATGTAGCTGTGAAGGGTCCTTTCCAGTACCTGTTTCTAGCCAACGATGCTTTTCCCATTTCATCCCGGCTTCTTTGCATCCCTAACCCTGAAGGAATGAATGACTTTCCCATGTGCTGGGCCCAGAGTTGTGGTTTGATGACAGCATAATGTGGGTTGATTGCACAGTGACACACTGTCATCTCCTGCACGTCAGAGAGTCACTGCCACCTCTTTCGTTTGTCTTTTTAGAGCAGGATGCTGAACTCTCACCAGGGCTTTGGAACTTCCAGGATGGCATGTGGCTCTCCCAAAGTGTCTCTGCCAACTCCCTCTTACTCACTTTGGCTGGGTGGCTGGAGGTCTGGGCTCCTTCAAGACCTCTCAGGTGGTCCAGGTCATGCCAATTGCAGCCTCCCCCGCCATCCCACCAAAGAGAAACAAGTTAAAGCTGGGCTTTAAGTGTTTTGCTTTGAAAACCTTCCCCACAAATATGCCTCACTTGGGATTTCAAAGCATCCGTCTCCCTTCTGTCCTGCCTCTTTGTCAAAGGCTCTTATTCTGTGTTCCACATGACCTAGCAAGTTATTTAACCTCCTAAGACCTTTGTTTCCCCATCTGTAAAAGAGTGGTGGTAGGGTGACGGATGGCACCCATCTTATCAATTGTTATTTGAAATGACACAGACAAGACTGCTTGACTTGACATGAATCCATCCACCACCCAATTTGGGGGAGTAACTTCTCTGAGGCTCAGTTTCCTTATGTGTACAATTGAAACAATGCTTCCTATGCCATAGCTTTGTTGTGAGGATTCAAAGAAGGAACATATGTACAGAGGTTAATTCAGACCAAGAAATACAGACAATGCTCAATATTAATTATTACAATCTTCCTATGCACTCTTGAAAAGCCATGGGTGGCTTTGGAGGGATGCAGCCCATGAATCTTCTGAAATTACATGCAAATACTTGTGTGTATACCAAATGCATGTTTTCTGGGACAGGGTTCCATAACATTCACCTGATTCTCAAAATGTCTGCCTCCATGCTCCCTGGAGTTGAGAACCATGCTTAGACATGAAGAGCTCATGAACACAAGACATGCCTCCGGAATGGGGATGGAGGTCTGCTATGTGCATGCTCTACCTCCTGTGTTTGAACTTGAAACCTTGAAACTGAGTCTCTTCTCAGCCCATAGCTAGTGCCCTACCCAATGCCTTTTCTTCATGGCCATTTTTTATTCACGTGTGTGTTATGTATTGTGGTCATCTGTCTTCCCCGCTGAACTCTGCCCCACTGAACTGTCTTCCCACTGAACTCTAAGCTCCTTGAAGGGCAAGGACTTAATATTTTTTGTGCCCCTAGTAGTGGGAGGCTAAGCACAGATCTCTAAACCAGGTAGGAGCTCTGGAAACACGCGTGAAACAACTAGATGTCTGGATTCATTAGAGCTGTGTGCGGAGGAGCCTCCAGGGACCATCACTGCAGCCCAAGATGGGAGAGGAGTTGAGGGAAGACCTGGAATGTTCTGGCTCAGAGCCCAGTTCTGGGCTGAATGCATTTCCATCCTCTAATAATAGAAAAAATTTCCTTTCTCCAGTGTGATTGCTTGTACAAGTTGGGGCAAGTTGGTAAACTATGGAAATAACAACTTTACTTGCAAATGCATTGGCTAGTCTCGCTTAGGCAATTTTGATGGAAAGAGAAAGGGTAAAGCAGGTAAGACCTGTTCGGTATTATAAGATTGTAGTCAGGCTGAAAGGAAACCTTGTGCTTGGCTTGATTCAGGGAAAGTTGGTGGCCTTTTTTGGACTGAAAATCTTTTTTTGTCATAATATTCTGCTTAGGAAAATGGTTTTTTGGAACTTAGGAATCTAAGTATCTAGACAAAAGCTTTCTTAAATTCTGTTAAACTACTAAGGGTAGGTTTTTTAAATTAATTAATTAATTTTTCTTTTAAAAGGTGAGTCCTACCAAGATTGGTAGGATTCAGAACAGCCATTACCTTTTCTCTTTCCACCTCCTCTTCCTAACATCTTTCCTCTAGGCCACACCAGTGAAAAGATTTACTTATTGGGTTGCTATTTCCCCCCAGAATTTACATATTACACAGAGAAGGAAAAATAGTTCACAAAGCACTTAATTTACCTATAATTTTTCAAATTATGAATTTATTTTTCCATTAAATACTTGTAAACATGCATGAAAATTTGAAGAGTAAGAGAAACAAGTCAGTTAAAATATGACCACCCATAATTGCATAATCACTTACCCCCGTGATCATTTTTTTTAGTATTTCTTCCTTGTGTATATACTTAAAAATTGTAATGATAGTTTACATATGAGTTTGTATCTTGCAATTTTCACTTAAACATTCACATAAACATTTTTCTTAATGAGGTTGTCTTTATGACCGTCACAGTTAGTGGTTGTATAACATCTTATTGAGTGTCTGTACCATAATTTACTTATATGTTCTTCTATGGAGGAATATTTAGATTGTTTCCTTGGTGCTATTATGCCAAATGCTACAGAGAACATCTTAGTGCAAGAAGAATTTCGACAGCTTGAATCATTTTCCTAGACTTAGTTCCCAGAAGTAAAATCTGAGCCCTGGGTCAGTGGGTGTGAAGGCTTGGACGCCCCACGTACACTTCCCAACCGCTCTTCAAAAGGCTAGTGCTGATCCCCACTGGCAGCAAGCAGAATATGAAGGTTCTGGGGTATCAGTTGAATTTTCATTTAAATGGCAATATGGAAATGGACTACCTAGACTGGTCTCCTGATTGCCCCCAGGACTGCTCTGGGGACACGTAGGAGCAGGCAGGTCTACCTCATGAGTCATCGAAGGCTCTGGAATCATGACTTCCCCTTCTCTTCTCCAAGACAGATTGTCTTTGCCCATGGGCCAGAGCAGAGCTGGGGCATTCGGAAGCAACTAGGGAAGGCAGAGGAAGCTACAGGTATAATTTGCAACTCGAGTTGTAATTAGACGATTTAGACAGGCCTCACCCATGGCTTTCTCTTGCTTGGCTTTGCTTGGCATGGAAGGGGAGTGATGCCTCTGTTTTGTACTAGATTGCAGTCTGCCCAGGACCACTTTATTTGGCCAGTGGTCCAAGACAATCAATATTTGTTGTTCTACCAATTATGTTAACAGATATTTAGGACTGTGTTCCCTGCACCTAGAAGACTGCCGAGAGAGAGCGGGTATTCAATATCTATTTGTTGAGTGCAGGAATCAGTGGCGATGGAAGCGAGAAGAGGCCCTATTTCATATGCGGCGCGTGGCAGGCATTGCTCTTTGCTGACCAAACACAGATTTCCCTCTTCTTCCTCATCGACGGAACTTAATTTCATTTGGTGTTGCGATTTGTACCTGATGAAACAACTTACTTCCCCAGGCCCCTCACATCTCGGGGGGGTGGGGTCCTGTGACAACAGTTTGGGTCCATGAGATGGGCAGATGTAATTTCAGAGTTTCTGGGGAAGCTGAATTCTTCTTTCCTATTTTCCCTATTTCTTTTTGTGGGCCTGGAGGAGGAGCAGCCAAAAGGTGACAAACAGGAGGATGAAAGTCACAGGCTGAGGATGGTGCAGAGTAGAGAAAGGAGGAGGTGAGACACTGATGCCGTCACAGGGCCGCTGCATCAGTCTGGGATGTGCCTTTGGGAGAACATTAACCCTTTTCTGACGAGCCACTGTGGTTGGGTTTTCTGTTGCACACAGCTGAATGCCACTTCTTCTGACACAAAGAATGTGAGGTCTAGAAAGTCTCATTTGCTCAAGGTCACAATGATCGTATGTGCCAGAAATAAGACCAGACCTAGGTCTGCTTGGTTAAACCTGCCCTCTGATTGCCCTAAACACCCCTTCCCACCATTACCAATTTTAGATTAGAAGAGCTCTGAAAAGCACTTTGAGATGAAATGCATTTTCAAGTATTTTTGGAAGAGATTTGATAAATACTGGTTCCGACCAGTTGGGGAATGAAGGGCACCCATGAAGATACCTACGAACACGGGGTTTTATAGTAGATGCTCCAGTCTAAATGTGAGCTCTGTAGAGGGAGATGTACTTAGGAGAAGATAAAATACCAGGAAGTTTTGTTTTTTTTTTCTTTTAAAAGATTTTTCATCACCTGTGTTAACCCAGTCTTCATGTTTCACGGAAAATTAGATATCAGATCTGAAAAATTTGATTTGGGATTTGATATTTAAAAATTATGACAAGGATTTCTGGGTTTTTTTTATTTTTAGGGAAGTCTAGAAAAGGCTGGGGATACAAATGCCAGGGTATATTTTCTTGATGTTTCCTTACTGTGTTAAAATACGGATCCTTTGGCAATATTTGTCAAAGAACTGATTTTAAATGACATTGGAAAAGCACCTACACTGTTCACATAGTTCTCTTCCCGGATAAATAGTCCTCTGCTTTACCGAAGTGACTTAAAAGACAGAGATGAAGCAGAGAATGAGAGGGAAGTTCATGTGGTGTCTCATTTGCTGAGATGACCCAGCAGGGAAGCATTTCCGTAAATCACCCAGAGTGTTTCCCTTCGTAAGCCTGAGAGAGACCCGCGCCTGAGCCCTGTGCTCGGTGCATTTGTCAGCAACAGGTAACTTCCCAGAGGGAGGACGAGCAAAGCACTCAGGAGCCACACTACGTTTCAGAAAACGGTGTGAGGGATGTGGCCGAGACAGTGCCACGAGTTCCTACTTCTCTCCACGGATACTCATCAGTCGGTCTCCACGGGACACTTGTGCCTGGTTGCTGCCGTCATGCGTTGTTGTCCTCCTGTATTAACACGTCACGCATATGTTGGAGAGCTTCCTCCGACTGGCGCATCCGCTCTCTGACTCAGCTCTACCCTTCTGTTCAGGTCCCCCACTGACCCCAAGTCCAAAGACACACAGATGTCATGGGCTCCTGTCCTGTTCTACTGCACCCCCCCCCGAGCATACCTCAGAAGCGTGCAAGCGATGTGGCCATGCCCGGGAGGGACGTGGCCCTGCTGCTGCTGCCTTGCTCTCAGCTCACAGGTGGAGTCAACCCTGAGGGTGACAAAGTGGAGAGACGGAAAGTCCTCCGTGACACACACCATCAATCATACTGCATCTGGAGCACAGAGCACGCCTTGTCTCTGGATGCCTGGTTACAGGACAATGAAAGTTCTTCTGGTTAAACCGGTTGAATGAGATGTCTGTAAGTGGCAGCCAGAAGCACCGGCATGTTTAGGAAGGGCCAAACAGTGCCTGCAGCACCCCAGCCAGCCACTGCGATGTCACAGTGTCTGGCAGCCTGTCCAACCCACACCCTTCTCTTACAACTTGACAATAACAACTGCTGGTGGCTACCAGATTTAGCAAGTAAACATAGAGGCTATCCAGTTAAATTTGAATTTCAAATAAACAACAAATAATTTTTATAGCATAAGCATATCCCAAATATTGCATGGGACACACTAACACAAAAAAATTATTCCTTGTTCATCAGAAATTCAGCTGGGCATCTTGTATTTTATCTGATAACCCAATTGCAGGCTCCTGGGGAGACTTTCTGAGGTGCTTGTGAGGGTGCATGGGTCTTGTCCCTCCTGGGGGCCTGAAACCATGCTGGTGCAGGACTCATCTTTAATTAAAGACCATTGTCCAGGGGAACTGTTTTTGAGACAATGAAAGAGAACCACAGAGCTTCTCGCTGGACATTGGGCCCTTCCCTGTGTCCCTCCTTCTTCGCACCATCTGGCCTGTGGCCTGGGATGCTCCACTGTCACTTCATCCTTCTGCCCTTTCTACACAGCCCTCCCTCACCTCAGGCCCACTGGGCCTGCCTGCTCCTGGCTTGACAGCGGGAGCGCTTCCCTGTGTGGGTCTCGGAGGGCGCAGGCAGAGGGCAGGCTTTCGCGGCAGGAGGGGTTTGCCGCCCTGGAAGCACTCAGGCTCCGGCACCCGCTCCCGGATTCTGGCAGCTGGTTCTCTGGACCCGCCTGGTGCAGGAGCTGATTGGGTGCCCAGGACCCGCCTCAGGAGCCACCCACGACGGGTTGATCCCCTCTCCACAGCCCACCCTTGGTAGATATGAAGCAAACTCCTTTTCCCCTTAGTTGAGATCGGATTGGACTCTTAAGCATAAACCTTTCTTATGTAGAAAACAAGAAAATCAAAGCAAAGAGAGCAGTCTAAAGCATTTAATTGGTCTCTCTGCAGAGGCCACGTTCTAGTCCTTGGCATAGACTTGAGGAATCCAGTCTCGGACGTCTCCTGTGTCTTCAATTCCTGCAGGGCCATACAGGCACCGAGGGAGACGGGTGGGGCTACCTGAGGTTGGCCGGGGCCTTCACCCGCCTCCAGTGCCCTCTCCCCCGTCTCCTTGGGGCTCAGTTCACCCCAACCCCACTCCACCCTCAGGGGCCCTCCATGTCCCTTTCTGACCTTGAAGCTCCTCTCTGCCTGGTTGCTCTGCCCACCTCTGCCCTGCGAGTCCGCTCCCTTCTGCCCTGCTGTCTCTGCTCCCCTCTGTCTGGCTGGGTCTCCTCAGTGGAGACCCGAGTCCTGTGCAGAGCTCTGGGGCCTTTCCCTTGTTGACTCCTTCTCCCCTCCCGCTTCTCCTCAGCCTCCCTGTCCCTGCCCCACCCACAGGGCTCCCAGCTTGCGTGGTGAGAAGTCTCTGGCCCTCAGCTCACTTGCAGCAGAGATAAGGATCTCAATCACAGATGTCACAACCTTCAAAGAGCAGCGGTGAGGTATAATTTTATTCGGTTGCTGGTTCGGTCGGGTTCCCTTCCTTGGAGTTGTAACAGCAGAAAGAGCGCAGAGAGAGAAACCAGTTTGTCAATAAGAAATGCTGGGAGAGTTTCCAGAGTTTTAATTCTCATTCAACAACCGTTTACTGAAGGTTTACATATGTGACTTAATTTAACCCTTCCACAATTTTTTCAAAAGATGAGGAAAGTGAAATATTCCTGTGCCATCTTCCCCCACCCCAACACTGTTTCCATCACGGGGCTTCGCCCTATGTCTTTGTTATGGGTGGGATCGTGTCCCCCTAAAATTCTAATGTTGAAGCCCTAACCCCTGTATCTCAGGATGTGTCTGTGCTTGGAGATAGGGCCTTTCAAGAGGTAACTCGGTTAAAATGAGGCCATTAAAGGGGCCTTAATCCAATCTAACCAGAGTCCTTATGAGAGGAGGAGGTGAGGACACAGACACACACACAGGCAGGACCACGTGAGGACGCAGCGAGAAGACACCATCTACCAGCCAAGGAGAGAGGCCTCCGGAGAAACCAACCCTGCTGGCACCTTCATCGTAGACTTCCAGCCTCTGGAACTGTGAGAAAATACATTTCTGCTGTTTAAGTCCCCCAGGCTGTGGTACCCTGTGATGTCAGCCTCAACACACTAACACAGTTCTTCAAATTGCAAGTCAAGGTCAGCATCTTTCTGGCTCATATGGGGCTCCAGGCTGAGGGGCTGGGGTGACCCCAGGCAGTATCCCATGTGGGGTCACTGTCCTCGCCCAGACCCCTCACCCTCCTTTCAAAGCCCTGTCTCTGCAGTCACTGCCATGTCCTAATCATAGAAAGGACTGGCAGGAAGGAGGGAATGGGGCCTCCAGAAGACCCCAAGGGTCTTCTCTGCTTACTATCCCAGTGATGTGGGTCTGGCTTCCCAGATTTTATGCCGGCTGTGCCTATGACTGCTTCTTAAAAACCCTTGTAGAGAATGGAGGAAACGAGGTAAAATGGAGGAAATGAGGGGGAAACTCAAATTCAGCGGCAGTAACATCCCCTTCTATTTGCAACATGCATCAGAGGCTCGGGAGCCCTTCCTACCAATGGTCATTATCGCCCCCACCTGGTGGATGGAGCAGGTGCCATTGTCATTCCCATTTCACAGGAGAGGACAGTGGAAGTGAGCATCTTGCCCGAAGCCAAAGAGTAAGGTGTGGAGACAAAATTCAGACTCTGGACCTGGAATTGCAACCCTAATGCTCTCGATTTCTTCCAGGGGCCGTTCCTTGATGAAAACACTGAGATTCTTCCCCCTCCACCCTGGTAGGGTGTGGGCTGAAGGCTGAGATGCCAGCAGGTGTGGGGCACCCTCTGTCCCCTCAGCTCTTTGGCTTCCGCCTCATCTTGGTGAAGAAGGACTGTGTGATTTTGCCAGGTCGACAGCAATAACACCCACTTTGACAGCCCACAGGACCTCTCCAACAGGAAGCCAAACCGAACGTCAAAGCTGGCTGTGTTTCTATCACCCCCCAGGGTGGCTCCGTTTAAAATTAAAGCTCAGTGTGTTGTCCTTTCTCAATTCACAACTTATTGTAAAGGGAGAAGAAAGCTCTTGCCCTAGCGATTAAGTTTTCAGAAGGATCGCCTTTTAGCAAGGCTGTAAAACTGTGGCTGCTGGAAGGCAGGGGTATTTAAGGAATGTGAGCAGGAGTTCTTTTTCCTAAGCCCTTTATTTCATTTGCACAGTGCTAAGGCATTTGTCATGAGAGGGGCATTTCAGAGCTCTCAGGTCAAGTGCAATAAATCGGTAAACAACAGCCTGCCATTGAAGTGCAGATTTTTCTTTTTATGCTTAACAGTTATTTATACTGTTGGTCACCATCCATGCTTCTTGTTGCTCTGGGCTTTCTGCTCTTCAGCTATGGCAGAGAAAATAGCTGGGTTGGGGTTTGGAGACTGGTCTGGCCTTGACTCTGAACTGTTGGCTCCTGGGCTCCCTTGCTGCCCAGGCAGCCTCTTCCTGAGACACATGGAGATAATGACCTCAAATATGGATTTAAAAGCCTCCAGGAGCAGCAGTGAGTTATTATTTGGTCTCTAAAATTGCTTCTTGGTTAAGTGCTAGTATAGCAGAATAAATGGCTTGAAAAAATGGCAGAAATGCTTTATGTCTCTCTAAAGCATCCCCTACTCCTTTTGGAGGACTAGGACCTGCATCCCTGCCTCAGGTTAGTGATCAGGAGAGGCAGGAGAGTGTCCTTTGTGCCACGGAAGATGGGATGAATCCGGGCAGAGGTCACAAGATTGTCATAGCCAAGGATGGGTCTATGGAATGAATCGGAACCTTTAAAAGCTCTGTACTTCTGCTCAGAAGCAGTATGCTGATACTTTGAGACAGGAGTCTGTCTGCCAGCCTCCTCTTTGCTAGCAAATTAACAAACTTCTCTTTTCTTCTCCTCAAACCACTTGCCCTCATTTGGGGATAAGTGTTGAACTTTCAGTAACAGAATTTGGCATCCCTGGGTGGGTGGCCCATTGGTGCCCTAGTGGAATGGCACCCCATGACTGTTAGAAGGGTTAGGGAGCCCAGGTCAAAGCTGTGGGTCTCTGTGGCAGAAACAACTTCTTTTCAAGGAGAGAGAAAAAGGGATGGCCCCAGTAGCTGCCGGAGCCTGTTTTAGCTCCGGGGAACTCCCATCTCTGTCTCCCCAAAGTAGTTGCAGCTCCCTACAACCTGAACTGAGTTGAGAAGGCAGTGGAACTAGAAATGTCCAGAAAGCCTGGCCATTCATTTGGTAAGTTCCGTGGCGTGCGCACCGAGATGCTGATTCCACCCATTTGGAGAGGGTTTTGAACCCTCAGGCCCTGCCACAGGGCATTCATTTGGAGCCCTCTCAGGGCATTTGTTTTGAGGTGACTTTTGGGGGTGGAAGTCACTAGGTTGAGTGGAACTAGGGAATGGAACCTGGTTTGAATTTGGAGCTTGTTTTCGATTCCCAGGGAATGGGGAGACTAAGTCACCATTTAGGGAGGGTTTTGAACCTTCCAGCTGTTTGGGGTGGCATTTATCCCCTTTGGACCCCCCGTGGTAGGGCATTTGAGGCACCGTCTGAAGTGCCATCTGGGGGTGGCATTTGCTGTCTTTGGATTCCCATTTGTTTGATAGGCCCCGGCAGTTTTGCGTATTTGTGAGTTTCGTTGCAACATAAGGAAGCTCCATCTCAAAGTCCCTTGGGAAAAACGTTGGCTGGATGGCTAACTTATAGCTATGAACCTATGTGTAAAGAGAATGGTGCTATTGTCATCCGATGTACGGGCTGGAGTGTGAGGAGAAGTGGCCGTTAGATGCAAACTCCCATTGATTGATTGGTCTTGGCATTGTAGATTGTTCGGGTCGGGAATTCCCTATATTCTTTGTGTTTGATTGCTTGTGAGTTTTTGTAGCACTTGTCTGGTGAGTTTATGTATTGTGATACCACTTGTCTGGAGTGTGAGAATAAATAGTGGTGGTGGTCCTTGGTTTATTCTGAGCTGTTGGTTCTTTTCCCAGGAATTTGTTGTTTGGATCCTAATTTTGATTTGGAGGTGCATTCTAAAGGGTTTTCTCCATTGCCTCTTCCTCTCCAAATTAACTTCAATTGGCCTTTCATGTTTTGTTCAAAGCATAATGGGAAATAAATCCTTTAAAAATAAGAAAAGATAAGGAGAACAACCCTCCTTGGGCACCCAGTTGGTTTATGGCATTTCTACTTGCAAGCATTTGTATAAATTGGAAGGTTCAAAGGCATGCTAGGTATTCTAGGATGGCCAATTATTGTGCACAAGTTTTTACTGAAGGGCAAATTATGTCCAGGAAAATTCAGAGCTCAAATGATCAACCTGCCACTATAGAGTTAAAATGTTGAGCCTCAAGCTCTCTGCTTGAGATAAACTCACTGTTTGTGGTATACAAAATGATCTATGTTTGTATGACTCTGATAAATGAGGTCTCCTGCCCCTGCTGGAACCCCACAGCCAGCCAGGGCAAGGTGCTGGGTGGAGATGCAGGGTCCCAGTGCCTGGTATTCTCACTATGCGTAGTCCCCTCCCTGGAGTTTGGGGTCCTGCGACCCTCTACTAACTAATGGAATATGACAAAGGTGGTGATGGCACAACTGTGTTGTTTCACATGGGAGACTCTGTCTTCCCAGCAGACTCACTCTCGCTCTGGGGCTGGCTTGAGGATGCCAGCTGCTGGGTTGTGAACTGCCTGTGCAGAGGGCAGCCTCCAGCTGGCAGCCAGCAAAAAATACCAAGTTCTCGATCCTACAACCACATGGAAATAAGTTCTTCCCACAGTCTGCGTGAGCTGGGAAGCATCTTCTTCTCCCGCTGAACCTCCAGATGAGAACATGGCCCCATCGATACCTTGATTGCAGCCCGGGAGGCCCTGCCGCAGAGGACCCAGCTAGGCCATGCCCAGAAACTGGGAGATAATACACATGTGTTATTTAAGGCTGCTAAGTTTGTGGTGATTTGTTACCTAGTAATAGATAACTAACACGAGAGTCTGTGGAATAAATTAATAAGGAAAGCAATGTCACAGGAGCTATGTGTAGCTACTAGAGAAAACAATCTATGTAAACCTTTTTGAAGGCACCATTTGCATGTACGAATAGGCGACGAATTGTTCTGACTTCTTAGCCATCCTTTAAAGATGTGGAAGAAATGCTTCAAGGAAAATTTGGGAAAAGCAATGGATTTGTTGTTTCCTGCATGTGTGCTCTTGCAGAAAAAGTAATCCTGACCAAGGTGTGGTGAGTGCCAAGGCCTTGACGGGGGGCGCACACGGGAGGCCACTGTGGCTGGAGCAGAATGGGCCAGGAGGATGGGGAGGGGAGCAGCTCAGGGAGGGAGAGGAGGGTGCTCGGGGTGTCGAATAGGCCCTGCAGCCACTATAAAGACTTTGGTTTTTACTAAGTGGGCTGAGAAGTTGTTCAAGGGTCTAAGCGGTAGTTGGGGGAATGACAGGACCTGACACATCCTAAAACTAGCTGTGCTCTCAGTCCTAACCTGTGAGTTGTTTAGGAGAAAGTAGACATCTCGGTGGCAGAGATTTTTAATCATTTCTGTATCTCTCACACTACTTAGCACAATGTACAAAATATTAGCTACCCAGAAAGTGTTAGTTAAATTGAACTGAATGTGTAAACAATCCATTATTGCTGTGAGACTTTTGACATTCTGAAGAGCTGAAGTCCCGACAATCTCATGTTGGTTAACTGGCACTGGAGCCATTACTATAACTCATGAAAGAAAAGGCAAAGCTGTGTTGATGAGCAGGATATTTCTGGTTTTTCAATCCTTTCCCAAAGTTCCTGGAAAAGAAAACCGGTGCGTAGATGTTACCCCCGCTGGATGAAGGGCACCCCTCCTTTTGCTTGTGATGTTAAGGAGGTTGGGGTGGAATCAACCTTTTTAGCTGCTCCTCGTGTGTGTGTGTTGGGAAGTGTCCCCTCCTGTGGGGACCTGGTGTGGCTTTGTCCATAGCACCTGCTGCTTATACTGCCATTGTTCTATTCATCGAGTTTAACTTGTGGCTTCTACTCTTGCTGTCTTGAATGCTTTGTTTCTTCTTCAGAAGGGTCAGGATCTTAGAGAAACCTCAGGACCAATAATTCTGCTGAATGTATGAGCAGTTGAGTAGCTAAGGTAAGTGTGATGGTTAATTCTATGGGCCAGCTTGACCAGGCCACAATATCCAGACACTTAGTTAAACACCAGTCTAGATGTTGCTGTGAAGGTCATTTTTTAGATGTGATTAACACTTAAATCAGTAGACTCTGAGTAAAGTGGATCACCCTTCATAAGTTGGGTGGGCCTCGTCCACCCAATCAAAGACTTACCCAGGAGGAAGAGGGAGTTCTGCCTCCAAGCGGCCTGGCTTTCAGGTGTGTGTGTGTGTGTGTATGCGAGAGAGAGAGAGAGAGAGAGAGAGAGAGAGAGAGAGAGAGAGAGAGAGGGAGAGACCACATGACACAGCAGGGAGGGATGGATGAGGAAGTGTGGGGACAGGAGGGGTGACCTGTTCTTGTCGCTGTAACCCGTGCAGAGGCCCCCTGACTTCTGTTCTTTTCACCCCCAAGCCAGCCAGGGAAAGACCTCCCAGGCGAGGAAGCAGCTGTTCCCAGGAGGTGACCTGCAGGAGAGGCAAGGGCTTCCCTCCTCCATCCTCAGTGCTTTCTCAGTCTCGAATCACAGCTCTTCTGAGTGAGCTTTCCATCAGGGCCCTGGGACCCCAGCAGCTGTTTCCTCTGCATCAAGAACTAGGTCGTCCCCATTTCCATCAAGTCAAGAGACAAATGCACTGTCCCTTGTCACTGAAACAATGGCAGGACGAGTGGAGCAGCGGGTGCTGGGAGGCCTGTGTTCCAGGCCCTGAGCCTGGTGCCCTCACACGACCAGAGCTCTGCACTGGCCATGCACGGATGGGCGCCGTTTATCCCCGCGTGAACAACTGCAGGCCCCTCTAACTCCTCCCACAGCTGGGGTGGCTTGCCAGGTGCCTGCCACTTCCCAGGGGTCTCTGGCTCTTCCAGCAGAATCTCCAGCCACGGGGGTGCCGGTACCTGGTGTCCTCCTGCCTCCATGTTCTGGTCTGGGCTGCTCTGCAGCTCGGGCCTATGTGCCAGTGGGGAGAAGTGCTCTGCCCACAACTGGTCACACTTCAGAGCATTGCTGCTTGGGGAGTTTCACTTCTCACACAAAGTTGAACTAAAAAGTTGAACTTTTGGAGCTGGGAACAGTGTCTCATGCCTGTAATCCCAGTGCATTGGGAGGCTGAGACAGGAGATTGCTTGAGACCAGGAGTTTGAGACCAGCCTGGGAAACATAGTGAGACCGCATCTCTAAAACAATAAAACAAATGTTATCCAGGCATGGTGGCGCACGCCTGTAGTCCTGGCTACTTGGGATGCTGAGGTAGGAGGATCCCTTGAGCCCAGGAGTTTGAGGTTGCAGTGAGCTATGTAGACACCACTGCACTCCAGCCTGGGCAGCAGAATGAGATCTTATCTCTAAAAATAAAATAATAAAAAAAGTTGAAGTTTTAAAAGTCGTCTCCTGATTATAACTCTTCTCCTTGGAGCTTAGAGTCCTGGGGCCAGGAAGGAAAGGACCAACTCGTGGTGTGTGGCACGAGGGAGGAGTTCGAGTGACAGGGCCTGTGCCCGCCATCCCGGCTGCCTCCGCGTTCCTGCCCTTTGGGTTGAGCACCCAGATCCCTGCTCTTCCCAGAGGCGGGTGGTCCCTCCTGCAGGCTCAGCCCTGTCCCTGCAGACACACTCAGACGCTCTAACTCCAGGGTCATTGTCACAGAGGCTCTCAAGCTGGTCCTTAGGGGTATCTCAACCCACCATGCTGCTCGGGCTGGGTGTGACCTGCATTCTCCTGAGCAGGAGAAAGGACAGCCGCATAGCTGTTGACCCTGGAGGCTGTGGGTTTGCGCGTAGCGAGGGAAGGGATGGCTACGAAACTGGTTGTAGGATGCCAACGCTCCTCTTGCTTCTGGCAGAAAAGTGCTATACACAAGAGTATAAATCTATACTAATGCTCATCACAAACATCTGGTCTGGTTCTCCTCAAATATTTGTGTAACGAGTGAGTGAATGAATGAAAATACTGAATGAATGAAACTCGTATTTGCGTCTCAGGCTTACCTTTTTTCGAGTACCTGTTGTCTCCATCAGAGTTTCTCATCCAAGTGAACCACTTTTTTTTTCCTCCTCCTCCTTCCTCTTTCAAACAAATGTTCTCTTCTGAGGATAATCATTGCAGAATCCTTAATTTGAAAACTATTGTCTTGCCTCCAAGAAGAATCCTATGATCAGGATCTTGGGGTGTGTAAAATAAGGTTCCAGTATTCACGTATCAAGAATAAAATGTTCTCTGTCCCCCACTCTACTCCATGCCCTGCTCCACATCTGATAAGCTGAATTATGTTTGTTGCACTAATAAAATGGGAAAAGCGCATGAGTGGTTATTGCCATGAGAAAGAAGGACAGGGAGAGAATTGGAGACTGGTGTTCCTTGGTGTTCATCAGAACGGTCATGGGGGATATGCTGCTCCTCCCACCTGGAGGGAAAAGTCTTGCAATAAGCAGGATCATTGCAGTCCATTCTGTAGGTTACCCTCAAACAGACAGCAGAGCTGGGTGGGGAGTGGGCAAGACCAAACCATGGCAGAGACAAAGAACATGGCTTGACCCACTGACAGCATAGTGAGTGTGTGTGTGCATGGGTGTGCACTGAGTGTACTAGGATTGGCTCCTTGGCAGCCAACCTGCCTGTTGCTTCTTTATGAAGTCGGCCGGGTTCTCTGGTTATCAGCTGCAGTAGCTCAGGGTATGGAGAGGGGAGCAGTATCTGAATAAATTGCAAGCAAATCCCAGGTATTTCTCAGCATGCTCTAGATCCATGAGTTCCCAGGGCTGTAAGTCAAGCGGAGACAGATCCTAGGCTCTGACTTGAGTGAAAGATCAGGCCTGGGAGAAAGCATGTGGGCTGGAAGAGGCTGCCTGGTGAGGCAGACTGGGCACATGCAAAGGGGCACCTCTCCTTGCACTGGCCACATGCATGGCTCACTCCTCCCTGAGCTCTGTAAGATAGGGCCTTGCTCCGGAGGAAGAATGCCTTCCCCTCTGCCCCAGCTCACGCTCATCTCTGAAATGGCAATGTGCATTGCCTTCCTGATGGGAGGGAATCCGAGTCTCTGAGTACCTCTGAACTTAGCTTGGGGATAAACCTATAGATGTCTGCTTTATTTTACATTCCCTTATTTTTATTATGTCATTGGATTTCCTTTTATCTGACTTTATGCTACCTTTATCTCTCTATATTACAGACCTATGACAAAGCACTCATCTCCCTTCCTGCCAATCACTATCTACTCCGCCCCGCATCCTGTCCCTGCAGGTTCTAGTGCTCTAGCTGTCAGCGTCCCCAACCCAGCCAGTGGTGGGCACAGCTTGGAGCGGTGTGAGTTATCATCAGGCTGCGGAGCACAGAGGAGAAGGGCCCACTCAAGAGGCAGCATCCTGGGTGAAGCCGAATTGAATGATGAGCTGCACGCAGTGTCCTTGCAGAGGGTCCAGGCAGAATGAGGGGGTTTGTGCTGAGCTGATGAGCTGATGAGACAGAAACCACAGAAACCAGATGAGACAGATTTCAAAGCAGAGGCCTGGAAATGGAACCTAAGAAACTCCCCACATCAAGAAACCATGTCTAGCAGGTGAGTATCATGAAAGTGCTGGTCAGGGAAGATCACCCCTGCTGCTAAGGGGTTACCCATCCAGGGAACAGAAGCCCCAAACCCGCAGGGAAATGCAGAATGCCTGTTATGAAATGAATGTCTGTTTTATGTTTTTCCAAAATTCGTATGTTGAAGCCATAACGCTTAATGTGACAGTATTTGGAGATGGGGTGTTTGGGAGGTAGTTAAGGCTAAATGAGGTCATGAGGGTGGGGCTGCAATCTGGCAGGGCTGGTGCTTATAAGACGAGGAAAGAGTGCCAAGAATACACAATGGTGAAAGGACAGTGTCTTTAATAAATGGAGCTGAGAAAACTGAGTATTCTCACACAAAAGAATGAAACTGAACCCTTATCTTACACCATACACAAAAATCAACTCAAAATGAATTAATAACTTAAATGTGAGACCTGAACCATAAAGCTCCTAGGTCTGCCTGCACATATTTACAGTGCCCCAAGGAGGTGCTGAACGCTTTGTATAATCCACTCATTTCATCCTCACCATTTTAGCCTCACAAACCAATGGGGTAAGTGCTATCTGTACCCCATTGCAGAGATGTAAATGGGCACGTGGAGGTCAGAGGTGTCCACGTTCACAGGGCTAGTGTGAGCAGCACCTGGGCTTTGCTCCAGGGCCGTCTGGCTCCAGAGCCCGGGTGGTCAGCCACCAGGCCTTAGTGCCATGGGTGTTCAACCCTAGGAGCCTTAGTCACCACTGTGGTCAGATGGGCCCAATGCTTTCAGCTTCCCTTCACTAGCAGCCTGATGCCGCTGGCCCCAGTCCCTCCATAGGGCTGTCCCTGTAAGCACGAGTCAGTGACGGGGAGAGAAACTAGTCCAAGGAGCTGCTGGTTTGGGGTGTCAGGGTGAAGCCACAGAAAGGTTGGGCCTCTTTGGCCTTTGTCCCTCTTCCCGAGCCCCAGAAGGTTGTGCAGTCATTTCTAGGACCTGTGACCTCCTGAACCAGGGGTTCCAAGGGTCTCGTTACCTGCTCCATGGCCATTCTGAGGGGCAGCTCACTGAGCATGAAGAGCAGAGGGTCAACCTTCCCCACCTGTTTCTGAGGGAGATGATAGTTCACGGCCACTCACGGTGACCAGGGTGAAGCCCATGATGCACATGGGTGCTCCGCTGCTGACCGTGCTGGTGAAACTGATAGGCTTCCTGTCACGAGGACCATACTGCTGTCACTCTCCCAATGCCAAAGTCATCATCTCGCAGGAAGAAAGCATGCATTGAGAAGGAGCACGTAAATGGTTTGAGAACATCGTCCATGCCACTGAGGCTTCCTAGGAGGCTTAAAATGCTGTTTATTGAAACAAACAAGCATCCACCGGGCACGTTTCCCCAATTGGCAAGGAGCACAGATGCAGGAAGGTAACACTTAGGAATAACTCCATCATCTCAGCTCTAATAGAGGAATATGTGCATGAGGAAAGATCAGCTGGTTGAAAGAAGCAGCTTTCAATATTAGTTTTCTTCTTTGCTCTTTTCCTAATATTTGACTTTTATTGTGGATTTTAAATGTTTTTTTCACAAGAACTTTGCAGCATACATTGCTAAATCACAGCCAGTTAATAAAATTTCTATCTTATCAAGCATTAAAAATGCCATTTCAAAAATCTAGTAGGATGATTTGTGCACTATATGTACATATTTATTTTATCTGCTGTTTTAAGTGAATGATGATGTATCAGGCACTTTATATGCATTATTTCCTTTAAGCCTCCAAACAACCACATGAGTTGGGTTTTACAAATGAGAAATGTAGGGACAGAGAAATAGTCACTTGGTTGGCACTTAAGAGATCAGAAAAAGCAAGAGATCCTCCCTCTCCACCACATCAGGACACAGCCAGAAGACGGCTGTCTGCGAGTCAGGAAGAGAGTCCTCCCAGGGAATGGAGTCAGCCAGCACCTTGACCTTGGACTTCTTAGCCTCCAGAACCATGAGAAAGAAATGTCTATGATTTAAGCCACCCAGTCTATGGTATTTGTTACAGTAGTCTAAGCTGACTAATACAGCAGGCTCATAAGAGAAAAGAACTCCTGGTAAGGAGAACAGCAAGGACAAAGGCAGAGAACCTGGAATGTTCAGGAGTTTTCAGGTGCAATAGAGTCTCAACAATCTCAGATTTAACATCCACAGTGTTGAGGGTTAGGGTTGAGACATGAGAACCCCAGGAGTGGGATAGGACTTTGCCAAAGAGCAACCTGTGGACATGTCAGTTCACTGAGCAAAAGCTGTTCGACCTTGAGGGGGACATTCCGCCGATCAGGGATGTCTGCAAATGGACCCTGCATTGAAGCCTGAGGGCCATAGCCCAGATGTCTGCAAATGGAATGGGCTTGTAATGCAAAGGCAGAGAGAATGATCAAAGGATGTCAGCCCAGCAGATAAGAGCAGTTTGCTATTCTAAGCCTGAAGCAATGCTCCTATCTCTCTCCTGAGTTCATGTCTCAGTAAATGAGAAACTAGATAAAGTAGAGAGAAGTACGTGGTCTCTTTGTTCCCGTTTGGATTATACACCTTACTGATGACTCACGATTTTATCTTTAACTTGTGCATACTTGGCTAGTCTATTGTTACTTTGGGAGACCTCGAAACTTAAACCCATGATATGTACATGTAAATCGGTGACTGATAATAATTGTTTGCTGAAAGAATAAATACCAATGAGGGACTCCACTTGTGGCCTCCTGGCTCACAGGAATGCTGGAGGACCCCCGATTTCCCCATCACTTTAATCTATACTTTGTCTCTGTCTCCTTTATTTCCAATCTCTTTCGAAGTTCCTGCCTGGGACCCAATTTTTTGGGAGAGTTGTGAACTCCCAGCACACAGCTCTGGCAGTATTTGAGTGAGCAGTTTGGTGGTACTTGAGTAAACAGTCCTTGGTGAGCACTTGCTGCAGTTCTGCAGAGGTGAGGTGCACATGTGGCGTGGGAGCACACCCCCTTGGCTTCTGCGCCACAGCGGCTCATTCAGCACCAAACTTGATTTCAGTTTCATAAAGACCCTGTGAGCAAGCTATTTTGCAGACCAGGAAATCAAAGAAATTGCATGTTAGATTGAAATTCGTGACTTTGGGCATTTATGAAGGTCTCTAGCTGAATGTTTTGTGGATGTCAAGGCTCTTTGTACATCTGACATTCCTCTTGCCCTGATCCCACAAGTGTGCATTGATTTCCTGCTATTGTTCCTTCATGAACTCAGCTGTTCACCTGCCATGTATGTCTTATTGAGCATTCCTGCTCTGTGCCAAGTATACACTGGTGACAAAATGCACATGGTCTCCACCCTTTTGGAGCTCACAGAGGGTGGGCAGGGAGCTAATAAACAAGGGAGCATGTGTATTTGGTTGTGAATGCTGATCCACCACTAAGGGAAAGAGCCTGGGGCTGTAGGGAGACAAACAGTGCTGGGGACAGGCAGTAGGTACAGTCCGAAAAGGGCTCTCTGGGGAGGTAAAGGATTACCAAGGCTGTCCTCCCTGGGCGGAGTCATAGGCAGAGGGAGGATGTGTTTAAGGGCTCTCATGTGGGAGCTTGGCATGTTGGAGGAATGGAAGGAGAGAGTACGGAACATTAGTAGTTAGGGAGGGCCAGTCTAGGATGCATGAGACAGGAGGGCCAGGGCCAGATCAAGGCCTGCAGACCACCAGAGGTGTTTGGAGTTGATCTCCCATGAAATCAGAAGTCCCAGAGGGCTTTTAAGTAGGAGGTAACATAATCCAGTTTCCACTTTAAAATCATCCTTTCAGCTCTTGTGGAAAGCAGACAGGAGGGCATCAGTGATGCCCGCTCAGAACCTGGATTCCCAAACTTGGCTGCAGATTGGAACCCCTTGGGGAGGGGCATAGACTAATACTGATGTATTATTCTACATCAGTAGAATGATGTAGAGTCTCCCCAACCAGCATGGATTCTGATTTAATTGGTCTGGGGTATGGCCTGCAATTTTTAAAAGCTTCTCAGGTGATTCTCCTGGGCTTAATCTGGAAGGTTGAAGGTGTGGCCCAGTGGAGATGTGCTAGGGACCTGCACCAGGGCTGTGGCTGCGGGGAGCCAAGTGGTGAGCAGCTACTCGAGATGCATTCATAGGTAGAAATAGCAGCTTGGTAGGCACTCTAGTCCTGCGGTCCCCAATCTCTGGGCCGAGGCCCGTTACTGGTCCATGGCCTATCAGGAAATGGGCTGAGCATTTCTCACACTTCAGCCGCCTGACCCCAGTCCATGGAAAAATTGTTTTCCATGACACTGGACCCTGGTGCCAAAAAGGCTGGGGACGGCTGCTCTGGTCAGGGTGGTAGAGGAGCGGGAGATGCTAACATGAGGGCCGTGTTCCAGGCAGACACTCAGGCGGCACTGGTACTTGGGTGGTATTTAGACCCATAGCAATAGAAGCCATCACACAGAGTGGGGAGGGGAATAGAAGAGAAGGTGCCAAGTGCAGCCCCTGAGGCTGGCAGTGGAGGCTGAGGGGGTGGGGGCGGAGGGCAGGGCTGGCGGAGCCAGGTGCGGCAGACGTGGGGCAGGGTGAGGTGAAGGAGAATGGGCCCACTGTGTTGTTGAAGGTTGTCGGCATTTTCAGGTGTGAGAAGCCAGAACAGAGTGTGATCAAGGATGCATCAAAGCTGGAAAAAATGGAGAAAATGTGTGTAGAAAATTATTTCAGTAAGTCAGGCTGTGGAGAGGGACACCAGGAGATGGAGTGGTGGCTGAAGCAGAATGTGCGCCGGGGAGGGTCTGGCAAGGTGGGAGGTGCTAAGGCAGGTTGCATGCTGAGAGGACAGCTCCAGACACTGAGTGGGAGAGCATGATGCCACAAGGGGTGGGGGAGACAGAAACCATCCTCATCACCTCTGCATCCTCCCAGGGGAGGAAAGTCCTCATGAAGACGGTGCCTGGAGCCGTGGGGTGGGGCAGGCCACTGACAGTGGGGGATACTCCCTCTGTTTTATCAGGAGGAAGAAATAAAGGGACAGACTGGGGAGCTTTGTAAATTAGTTATGGGAAAACAAGGGCACTCTTAGCCCTTAGCTGGTAGATTTCATTTTCTCGATTAGGCATAACTAAGCAGACGGGAGCTGCAGGTGAAGGGCCAGGCAGGGGTGGAGTGGGAGGGATGGGGGAGGTTTGAGGAGTTTAGCGAGGGCACGAGACAATCATTGGGGAAGGAGGGAGAGCACACTTATTAGAAAGTGATGTGAGTTTGGGGCAACATTGTGTGTCCATTTGAGGGTGACAGGGACACTATAAAGGGATTGCCAAGGTGTGCCTTTGTTTCCACCAACAAGGCTTAGAGGCAGGCTTCATCCCAGGCAGGGGATGTGTAGGTCTTTGGTGATTTAACAAGAGCTGTCTGAATAAGGAGAGAGGGAAGGTGCTGGATGGCAGGTGGAAGTGACAATGGAGGCCGTGTGTCCCTGGAGGTGGCCTGCTCCATCTCCCTTCAATACAGCCCCCATGCCACTCATCCCTCCCTGAGCCCTTGACCTTGCTCTCCCAGGCTGCTCCCAGCCAGTGGCTGTGGGTCCTGTGTGATAGTGGGGGTACTGGGTTTACTTTGGATGTTTAAAACAATATTTGCATTAATTTCCCATTGCTGTGTAAAAAATTACTACATAGTAACTTAAAACAACACACATTTATCATCTCAGGTTTCCATGGGCCAGGAGTCTAAGGCATGCATAGCTGGGTCCTCTGTTTAGGGTCTCACATAGCTGAAATCAAGGTGATAGCTGGGGCTGGGGTCTCATCTGAGGCTGAGGGGTCTCTTCTAAGCACAGGTAGCTGTTGGCAGAACTCAGTTCCTTACAGCTGTCGTGTTCACGGCAGCTTGCTTCTTTAAAACCAGCGGAAGACAGAGAGAGTCTCTAACCTCTGAGCCAGCTTCTAACAGATCCACCCAGGCTAAACTCTCTTTCGATTAATTTGAAGTCAGCTGATTACGAGACCTCTTCAGCCTTGCCAGGTAACATGCCCTAACCATTGCGTTAAGGTCCCCACTTTCGGGGGACTGCACAGTGTGCCAGGGAGCAGCAGGCTCCAGGCCAGGGCGGAATCTGCCACCACAGCACTCATATCAAGTGAGTTGGGGGAAAAAAAGTATTTCTTTTTCTTTTCTGTTTGCAAAAGTAAGTAAAATCTACAGAGATGTACAAAGAGGGAAATTAAAATACACTCATAATATCATTCCTCTCTCCAAAGAGAGGCATATTCATTATAATTATGATTTATTTCTGTGTATATAATGGGACCATCATCTAGAATTATTTTCTTTTAAATTTGCCATTAGATTAAATGTTCAATTAATTGACTCTTTTCCCTTTTACACTTTGGTCGCTTCCATTTTTTTTAGCGATTATGTATTACATTGATGAATTTACTCCATGTATTTAAGTACTTGTTCAGAGCTCAATGGTCACTTGAATTTTGGGGGGCAGAGATTCTTCAAGGGATGGGGCCAGGTGCCAATTAAAAAATCAATCAGAAATGAAAAGCATCTCCAACTTGAACAAGTTATGTGAAAAAGCAAATTAGTTTCTATTTGAACACAATTTTTTTCACAAGCACTTATTGAGGAAAGCAAGAAGTCCCGAAAGTGCTCTGGCTTATGGCTTCATGAAAACGGGGGATGACGTTTGTCCCAGGTCACTCAGACTCCCACAGTCACTGCCTGGGACAAGGACGGAATTATGCTGTCAATATAGTTTCATAACAGTTCTTGGAGCAAAAGTTTGGATGGGAAGAAGAGGGTGAGGAGGGAGTGGAGAAGAGTCCAGACTGGGCAGGAAGGCAGAGCATGAGGTCCGTGCCGGAGAGGAAGGGAAAGAGTTTGAACTCCTTTTGTCTAGGGAATCAGGTAGCTGAGCCGATCGCCCCAGCCTGGCACGAAAGCTGCCTGTAGTAATGAGCTCAGTAAAGGGATTTAACATGCATCGATCTTTATGTCTTTGTGGGTTTGGCTTTAACCTTGGTGGTTGGCTTATTGCAACCCCTCTTCATGGTGAACACTTGGTACTTTGTGCACAGCAGTGACTCTAGATCACACGCAGTCTCTGTCATTCAGGGCTGCACCTTGGATCCATCTTGGCTCTGTGCAAGGGGTTTAGTTACTGGAAGGGCTAGCGGGGCCTTGCACATGAGATCACTGTTGAGCTTCCCTGTAGAATGGGAGCTCTGGGAAGGCAGCACATTGCATTTTTGGAATTTTCTAGGGATCGGTGTGTACGTGTGTTGGGAAGTGGAAGATGGGTGTGTTGGACCAGGGAAAGGACAGGAACGCTCGGCTGGATATAACTGGGTTGCATCCTAGTGGTCCCTGAAGTTGGGCCACCAGGAAATGCTAGGGAAGCTGAACTTGGCATTTTTACACCTGACACTCCAGGCAGCACACTTGTGTTCTCTTGTCAGGTGTAATCGGAGCCTTTTCTCTCATGACAATTTTGTGCAGATCCTTGGCTGTGTGTTTTCTCTTCTGGGAGCAAATTGCTATTCACCTTGAAGAGAGTGTGGCTTTCTTGTCTCCCCTGTCAACTCAGCCCTCTTTCTCTCTCCCCGCCCCCTTCCCCTCTTCCCCTCTTCCCCCTTCCCCCCTCCTCCCTCTCCTCCCTTTTCCCCTCCTCCTCCTGCCCCCCCCTCCTCTTTTTCTCTTCTGGAAGCAAATTGCTATTCACCTTGAAGGGAGTGTGGCTTTCTTGTCTCCTCTGCCAATTCAGCCCTCTCTCTCTCTCTTTCCTCCCCCCCCGCCCACTCTGGCATTGCGCCCCCCCCGGCCGGGGGGGCGCGCCCCCGCCCGCGGGCCGGCCGCGGCCGGCGGGCGGGGGGGGGGGGGGGGGGGTTGTACTTCTGGGTGGGGGGGGTGCAAAGTTGGGGGGGGTGGGGTCGTATTTGGGGGTTGGGGGGGGTGCAAAGAGAGGGAGGTGGGGGAGGAAAGAGA